>VFFE01005885.1:3173-49147 GCA_008921705.1 Burhinus oedicnemus | reverse complement strand
TAAGCTCGCCTGTGGCTCCTCAGTTCTGATACTGCCAGAGCCTGAACTACCTGAGGCACATTCAATCTTTTATTTTTCTGTTACTGAGGAACAACCAAGTGCATAAATTACAACAACAAAAAAAAAAGGATAACCAGCGGCTTTCTACTCATAGTATTAGTAAAGGGCAAAGTGCAGGGAAGTAGGGAAGGATTAGGTGTTTAAAAGTGATGGTTTTCATACAGTGCTTCTAACCACATAAGTATTTTCTCAAATTCTAGTGTAATAGGCTTCAGACTATAAAATGCTTTATTTAATCTTGGCTTGAAAGCAGTTCCAGCAAAGTGGACTGGTCGCAATTTTGTTAGGTGGTATGGACAAGCCAAGTCTCAGAAATGGTTCCAAACGTGCTTGTTATTCTAAATGCTAATTGATTTTTAGCAGTTAAAAGTCTCCCTTTGTTTAGTTTGAATTTCTTGTTTTGAATATGGTTTGTGTCTGCTTTGGGTTTTCTCCCCTTAGAGCAAACAAGTTTATACCTAGATGTTTATAGCCTTAAGATATTTCAAACTATAATTAGATTTCCCTTTCCTTCACCCCCCTTCTAGGCTGCCTTGTTGTCAAGGCTGAACATGTTAAGTTCGAGAAGCTGTTGCCACTATCTCAATTTCCACCCTCCAGACTCTTTCAGTCGTGTACGTCATTTTTCAAACTTAGTTTTCGCTTTTTGTATTTGAGAGCACCTTTCCCTGCATCTGCAGGTTTTTCTCTTTCTCCGATTTGATTTAGTTTAGACCACAGAAATTTAAAGCCCTGCGTGCATTTTTATGTGAAGACTCGGCTTAAGGTGCTATGTTTTCAAGCAAACATTAGAAATGCACACACATAGCAGGCACATCTTGTTAATAAAAATCATGTTTTCATCCCGAAAGCACGCCTGGAAGTATTATTATAAAAGTAGGTGGTTTCCTGGTGGATGTTATGAAAATCCCAGCAGCCACAGGCTATAAGGCACTCAGTAAATCTGTCACGACAGACTGTCGCCGTTATCGGGTGCAGCCCCAGCCCGAGATCACGCCGTTCCCCGTCCCGGGGGGGCGACGACAGGGGCGCTGAAGGGCCGGCGGCTCCCCGCAGGGCAGGGCTGCGGGCCCACGCCATCATACGCAGCCGATTCACTGCCGGCGCGGCGGCGTTCGGGGCCGGCGGGCTGGCACGCTGTCGCCGTTCCCGCTCGCCGGGGAGGCTCGGCCGCCGAGGGAAGCGGCCTCTTTAAGAAGCCCCCGCGTAGGTAGCCGGAGCGGGCTGCCAAGTGCCGGAGAAGCTCAGCTTTGCCGGGAAGCCCGCGCCTGAGTGTAACCTAACCGGCTGGAGGCTCTGCCGCCCCTGATTGACAGCAGGACCAGCATTATGCAAATGGCGGCGGGGAGCGCGGCGGCCGGGGGCTCTGGCAGGGAGCTCCCCGCACGCGCCGCCCGCGCCCTTCCCCGCCCGCGGCCCGTAACGCGCAGCGCGCTTCACAAAGCAATTGTTGCTTTTTTGTTTGGGGGGGGGACGTCGTTACATGTAAAATCATCTCGAGCGCCGTCTCAGTTTGAGATGCGTGTGAGAGAGCGAGGGAGATGTGTCAGAGCTTGTTACTCAAGCTAAATTAGGTAATTTTTAGCTGGGTAACGTGCTAATCTTTAAACCTTCACGTTTTTAAATCCTGCGTGTGTCTGGTCTCTTCATACAAAAGTGCGTTTTGCTTGTTTCTTCTCGTCTTCTTCAGTCTGAAGCCTTATGTAGGTCAGGCTTGGCTTAAGCAGATTTCCTGAACCTGCGTCAGCTTAAGCTGAAGGAATTTTAATAAACCCTCCCTTGTAGGCGTGGGCCTAAATGAGACTAGCCTAGTTAAGCCTGATCTTTTTCTGTTTGTGAAAAAGAGCTGAGCAGAGCTAGGGACTGCATGGTGGCTTCAGAAACGGCTTCCTTAATTCAAAGATAACAATGGTTGGGAAGGCCAGATCTTCTAATTTTACCTTATCTGAAAAGCTCGATTTGCTAAAACTCGTGAAGCCGTACGTTAAAATTCTCGAGGAACATACCAATAAGCATTCTGTAATAGTGGAAAAAAACAAATGCTGGGATATCATAGCTGATAACTACAATGCCATCGGAGTAGATCGCCCTCCTCGTACTGCACAGGGCCTGCGCACGCTGTACAAGAGGCTCAAAGAATATGCCAAACAGGAGCTATTGCAGCAAAAGGAGACTCACTCAGATTGTAAAAGCAGCATTTCCGAGCCAACCAAGAAAGTTGTGGAGATGATTCCACAGATTTCCAATGTGTGTTTAAGAGACAGGAGCGGTGTTCAAAGGTGAGACGATTCTTTTTATTTTGTTACTGAATGAAAATTATGGCGCCTCCTATCTACTCTGTAACGCTTTGCTTGTGTTCAGGCTCCTAAAGGAAATGTTTATCAGAAAATACCCAAGTGGGGAACAATGACAAAATAATATTGCTTTTGTTTTATGGGAAGCTTTATGGTGGCTTAGCACTGCATTCATTTTTTTCAGCTCTCTTTCAAAGCCTGTTTCAGAGTCTTTGTCATACTCTGGAAAGTGAGGGTTAAGAGAGAATCAAAGAGAAATAGTAGCTCCAACCTCTACCCCTCCCCTACCTTTTAATAGGCAGATTATTCAAACACTGGCAAAGTGATGGCTATTCTCCTCCATTTAAGGTAATACTGCAGTCATTTTGCAACATATGGAACTATTACCAGTTTATATAGGATTTTTAATAAAGTTAGTTCACAGAGCTAAGAAACCTTACTCCTACATCTTTTTTCTCTCATTTACTCTGATATTTGCATGTTATGATTTAACTGATCCCAGTCCTTAAAAAAAAAATAATTAATCCCCACACCACAGTGCCTTTGTGAGTGCAAATGTTTTTTTAAATTATACTTTTCTTGCATTGACGGTGGTTCCCTGAAACTAGAGCAAAGCTAATTGCCGTCTAAACTCCAAGCAGTTCTATATCGTACGTTAGGTAGTTTAAACACAGAGAGAAACTGAGAGGTACAGCACTAGAAGTTTTCTTTTTTTGTAGGATTTTTTTTTTTTTTTTACTGCTCAGTAAAGTGAGACACACTGTCTAGATTTGAGCCAGACATAATACAGGCAGGCAGCATGCAGGCTTTCTCCCACAGCTGGCTAATGCCCCTCATATCTGACTTGCAACACTCTGCTGGTTCTGTATTGGTCCTTGAGGGATCAAAAAATGCCTGGGTCAGGTTTTGGTTCCTGCAGATACAAAAACTAAGCTAGGGAGGAGGGGAAAAAAAGTCAAATAACTCTCCAGCAACCTTGAGAAAGCTCTGATTTTTCTTATTTTCCCAAGCAGATTAATGGGAGGCGAACTTTCCATATTTTAATCAGATATACTGATAGTCAGTGCAGCGGCGTAACACTCTAAGAAAATCTGGCATGCGCGCACACGCTGAATTGGATTCATGGTGCCACTGGTTGAACTGAATGGTAACAATTGTCTAAATCCCAACATGCCAGATGCTCTAAAAATATGCTGTTGTGGGTCCTTTGCGTAAAGAAGTCTGAAGCAACTGGACTGTGCTGCTGCTCCTGGTGAATGCCCCTGGAGGAACCGTTCCAAAGAATTCTCTGGAACAAAACAAGGCTTTTAATTGCGCTAATAAAGGTTGCAGTGTCTTGACTACCAAGTTTTGTAAGGAGGAAAAAAAAAAATAGTGTGAGAACTTGGGTTTGTAGATCGGCTTATAAAAAGCACTGACGCTTTTTGTAAATGATTAAGAGCTAATGATCTCCATAGTTTGTCTCCTAAAATTTAAACATTTTTTGCAGTCCCTTATGGGTCTGGGAACATTGACTTGATTACTGCTTGCCCAAAATGGTTGTTCCTAGGAACAGCCAATACATTGTGCTCTGAAGGAAAAGAATATAATTGCAAAGATTATTTTTTTTTTCCCCTGCCCATATACATCATTATTTGATAGATATAATTTTAACTCTGAGTTGCATTTTACCCTAATTTTCAAAACCCTGTACTGGGTTTTAACTCACCAGGATACGGCTTAGGTTTTGTAGGAGGGAAATAGAACTTAAAATGAATCCAAATTCTTAATCGCACCTTTAAGCAATTTCTAGCTCGCTGTGATTAAACAAAACCTGGTGAATCATGGGTGCCTGCAGGGTTATAAACACCATCCCCCAATTGTGGTAACTGTTGTTTGTCTTTCTTTCAGTCAAGTTGTCAGAAACAACATTAGTAACCACCATACAGGCGGCTCTTTTGTTTCTCAATTCCTTCTTTCTCTCTTTGCTGTCTAATTGTTTTCCTCTTAAGATACTGACTCTAAGGGGGGTGGGGGGTGGGAAAAGCTTCATCAGTTACCTGAAGATTTGGTAATTTTCTAGTTCAGTGTGGATTACACGTTAAGAGATGGATTTCTCACTGTTTGGAAGCTTTAGTCTATGTTAGACTAAATCTTACCTGCCTTTCTTCTCTTTAACCTCTCTCACTTTCTCTTTCTGCTCTCTCTCTGTTTCCTTTTGTCAGAATGACCTGCTTCTCCTGCTGGTTGTTTCCACTTTTCTCAGGCTAGAAGCTGGCCAAGAGCCAGCAAATAAGAAGGAGGGAAGCTGTATTAGAAGCTGCGGTTGTGAAGAGGGGGAAACCCAGAATTACAGTCAGCACTGGGGAAAACAAGTGAAAATTTGTGTGCAGGATAATACTTCCGATGCTCAACGAGAGGAGTAAAAGGAATATGAGAAAGAGGTATATAGGAAAAGGTGAAGCTTTGTGGCATGAGGAGGGAGTAAGGTGATACAGTTGTTACTCCATAGGCATCTCAGGTAACAGTCAATAGAAATAAGATTATCCTGGCATTTTCTTTGGGGAATAAATGAAAGGTCTATTTTCAATACCTGCTTCAGATGGACCTTTTTTAAAAAAAAAAAAAAAAGTAAAAAAAATCTTTAGTTAAAATAGTTTGGGTGGTTGACAGGATTAACTTTTGGAAAATACATTGCTCTGACCCTGTTGAACTTTTTTTACGATTGAGCGTTGAGAAGCTTTCATGCTTTTATTCTAGAAAATGCACTTTCATGTCAATGGATGGCAGGCTACATCAGGGTCCTTTGGAAATTGCAACCATGACTGCTTATTTCTTTTAAACCAAGAGTTTTGAAGACCATGGGAGATGCAGAAGAGATGATCATGCCACCTTTTCATTAAGGAGTTAGCGCATTTACAGAAAAAGTAGGATGTACAAATTACATTTCTCCTTTGCTTCTGGGAATTTCAGCCCACATCTATTGCTAACCAGGACATTGTTTTAATAATCAGATAGTGTTTCTCAATTTGTGGATTGTAGGTCTCACAAGGAGTTTAAAAAGTGTAATCAAACACCTCCCACCCCCTAATTTAACAGACAGCAGCTCAGGTCCTCCAGGCTTGGGGAGCATCTGTGAATGTTACATTAATAAGGGATCCCCTCACTGCTAGCAGCAGCTCAGTTCTTCAGGGGTTGGGGAATGTCTCATATCTACAACCACCAGTTAGCTGTATAGCCTCTGTTTTAGACAGTCATGGCCATGATGATGCGCTGTCTTCAGTATTGGTACCAAGTCAATATATTCCTGTTCCTGTGTTATACTATACTGCTGAAAGTATTCTTTGTAGATCTGTACTGTAAAATAGATCAAGAAGCTGATCTGGCTTAAAAAAGCATTACCTGAATAAAGGAGTGATGTGCAGAAGTGTAGGGTTTCAAACACAGCTGATGGTAGAGAAGTGGCAGAAACAGCTTGAGCCATTATTACCATCAAAGCCAGTGTAATGTCAAATCACGATTTGAGGTGCTGCTGACTCAGGGGTTTACACAAAGACAGATGAGTCAAGTGGGTGTTGTACTTTTGAAAAGAAATGCACAGAACTATAGGCTGTTCTTAATGGAAACATTTCCGTGTCTTCTCTTGAAGCTTCAGAAAAATACTGAGATCAGCAATTCAAAGAGAAGGAGAAAAGATTAGCTTGATTCCCTGATCTACTGGCAGGGTCATCATTTGGCTCTGGTTTCTTCTCCCAAGGCTCTGTTTAATTTTTTCCAGTGATTGTTTTACATAAAAAGAACCCCAAATACTCGGGATGCATGAATCAGAAACAGGGAGCACATTAGAACAGGAGGAGACAAATGAGTTTGGAAGATGGAAATGTTTCTTCTGCAGTCCACTCAATCTAAATTTATGCCTTTTTAAAATCACATTATATATTATATAGACTCTTTCCTCGTCAGTTGCATCGCTGCTGCTTTGGTTTTGTTCTCATTTGTCACTAATAGCCCTTCTTGCTTCTCCAGCATCAGGTGAAGGGCCCACCACAATTGTTCTCTGTCAGCTATACTGCCTTTATAGCAATAGAACCTGATAAGACAGGGCTGTATATGTGTGGTGGAAAGGAGGAGGGGTACAGGTGGTGTTCATGAAATGAAGTAGAGTCCCAGGTATAGATAGCAGAGTAGTATTTCAAATGAAGCTTTGGTTACTTACAGCTACGCCTTTTAAAAATAGTTTTTAATGGATTATTTAAATATGATTTTGTGTGTTCTAGTGCTAGTATCGATAAAGAAACAATTGCTGGTACCAGTTCACCACAGACAATGTTGGATCACCATCCTGCGACAGTCATGATGGAGTTGCAATCAGAAGAGGATGTCAAACCTCCTCCTTCTTTGATTATAGACTCACAGCAAAATGAGAACTTAGAACAAGAGGAAGAACACCAGCTGGTACATATTATGGAAAGGTCTCCTTCAACATCAGTATCTTCAGTTGATATGAGAGTGATGATGTCTCCCTCTCCTGTACCAAGAAGAGATGAGTTTTTTAGGCTTGAGGTTGGAGAACGCTTTAGACCAATGTGTGGGTATGACCCGCAGATGTTACAAATGCTGAAAGAAGAGCATCAAATAATATTAGAAAATCAAAGAAAAATTGGTCTTTATGTCCAAGAAAAAAGGGATGGTTTGAAAAGAAAGCAGCAACTGGAAGAAGAACTGTTGCGAACAAAAATCAAAGTAGAGAAGCTGAAGGCAATACGACTACGCCGTGATCTGCCAGAATACAGCAATATCTAAATATTTTATTACTTCTGTCATATTCTTTGAAGTACTTAATAATAAATGCTTTTGCCCTAGCAAAATTGTTCCTTATGTTAATATGGATGGATCAAAAATCTGGGCTTGAGAGATGAAAGCATATTTTCCATGTTGTTGTTTATGTACCTTAGAACAATACCTTGTATGGGTTTGAATGCACCAGCTCTTCAGGTCTGAAGTATCATCAAACCCTGTATGTTTAAGTGTTTAGGTGGATAAAAATCTGAACTTTTAAAATATTTCCACTTATCTCTGTTAGAGTTGTGATGAGCTAATGGAAATTTAGCTCAGATCTTTTAAAAAAATTTGACAAAAATTATTTTTCAAATAATTACCTATCCTTTAATATCTTATTGAAGATACAAGTTAATAAATACATATAAAAAGGAGGAGTAAGAAGCTGTGTTTAAATGTCTTACTCTTTTCAAGTTGGCAAACCTTATGACAGTGGTGAGATTTTGCTGATATATCAGCTTGGAAAGCAAAGTTACTGGATTGTTATATTTTTTTAATGTTCAGTAGACAGTTGAATAAATGTACATCTTTTAAAAAGTTAATACTTTTAATTGTTTCCAGTGGAGGAGTGTTTCCATAGGACGTTATCAAAATAGAGGCAATGAATGCAACGCTTGGTTTTTAAAACTGCATGCATATGTAATTTGTGTGTACAGTTACCATGATCGTATATTCAGTTATAGTAGTTATACTGGTAATCAACCACAAAAATGTCAGATTGCCTCACTTGCATGCATAATTACTACAGTGCATGTGCAACCAAGACAGTTGCAGGTGCCTTTGATCAGTATCACTATGACTATAAGCTACCAAAATGAAATGGTTTCTGTATGTAAGTAACATGTGACTTGAAATCAACAGAAAATTCTTTGTTATTCTGGGTACCTTTTATAAATGCTGTTGTTCTGGTCTTTCGATTAGTTCCAAATAAAAAGCCCAAAATGAAAAAGAAATTGATTCTTCTGTCTGTCCTAGTAGCAGCTGTTTCCTCTGTAGTTACGATCAACATTCATAACTGGAAGAAAAATACCTGGAAAGCATAAGTCCCAGATGATTCATTTCTTCATAATTCTTGGTCTCCTGCCTGTTACGAATGGATCCACAAGTGCCTTAGACCTCTGGCTTCTTATTCCCTGTAACAGTACTTTCTCCTTCGTCTAACCTTTAGCACAAGAAAAGGAAATTAAGTACAGCATCAAGGAGAAAGAGAGAACAAAGGAGATGTGATTCCTCCTGTGCCTCCCACCTCAGAGGGCCCCAACAGCAAAAAGAACAAAAGCAATAGGAAGGAGAATATTTCTTCCTGTGGCTGCTTGTAACTGTCACTCCTGTCACCACTGTTTTCCCAAATTTTCTTCTTTCTGCGTTCCCACAGAACCTCAGCATGCAAGCATGGGGCACTGGTCTGCATCAGCAGACTCTGAATGAGGTAAGCCTCGCACCTTCTTGTCCATCTTCTGAGTGAATCAGGTTACCATTGCAGTCACAGGGATAAATGCTTATTAAAAACTGAAGGCTGGGAGCACGTAAGTTTAATTGAGGGGCTAGTGGAGCTTGAAGAATTGTAGTTAAAATTTTATGATAGTCATATGAGAGAAATAATCTTGGCTGTCAGTGCCTAGGATAACTTTAACAGGTTACAGGTGGAAAGAGTAGAGGAAGCAAGTCCTCTGTTTATAAACTGAAGAAAAATACAGACAGTGAAAACAGATGTCGTCAACATGGAGTTCCCCAATACTTTTCCTCTTCCGGTTGTTCTCTAGAGAAGAGAGCACTGTAAGCATTTGTTCTGTTGGGAATTTTTGCGTCCGCTAAAAATGATGATACCTGAATAAGTGGCCTCCATTTCTGTACAGTCCTTGGCTTTATGCTGTGTTTTTCAGTTCAAGGACATCGATCTGCTTTTGTATAGCTGGAAACACTTCAATGAGATACTCACGTCCCTGAGTTTACAAGAGTCTAAATATTTGCTTTAATAAAGAAAGATTTTATTTGCTCTGCTTTGCCGTCTGAAATGTGGCTTCTCAGAAATGGGAAAGAGCACTAAATTCTCTGTGCTTGTCTTAATTTGGAAATGCCTGATCTTAGCCATTCAGTTGAAAATCAGAATTCTGGTTTCCAGTGTAAGGAGTTAATTTCTCTGTGTTGTTTCTGTCCTTACATATTATGCAAATGAACAAGTTTTTGATAGTTCAGAAGATGATTCCAATATGGCTCATCGTCTTACAGTGGTTTTGAGTTATAGCTGCCCTTACATTGGCCACCAAAATGCTCTAGAGACTTTAGAATATTTTCTGTTGAATTCTCCATTCTGCTTGAGCTAGATAAAGAGGTGACCTCCAGGGTTTCTACTGGCATAGTATTTTTATTTCGAGGGCTGGAACCAGAGGAATTTCCAGTCTTTGAAAGCTTGCAGTCCTTTCTGAACTGAAAGACAAAGTAGTTGCAAAAATAGGACTTTGGGTAGATCAAAGTATCCCTTGTATTCTTGATATTGCAAAGGGAGGGATGCAAATGAGAAAAGAAATAATAAAATATACCTGCCTGCTCAGGACAGTCTCCTTATAATCAGTGTTCTCCCATGTTTCGTTGTTCTGTCTTTGTCTCATTTCCGCCTTTCATTCTTATCTGCAGACAGCACCTCTCGTCCAGAGATCTCTCATGCTTCTCGTTTTCTTTGTTCTCAGTTGTGTTTCTTTTGGTTTTGGGGGGAGCTTGGGGTGGGGGGAGAAGTCTCGAGTCCCTGTGTAGCTCACTTGTTTCTATACCAGTGACATGACATTTATCTCCTTGCGCTACAGAAATTTTTCCTCCTTCAGTGACATTATATTGCTCTGTCAGTGCAATATGGTCCTGACTACATGTTATACCTCTCCATGCTGGTGGATCTGCGTGTCTTTCTCACCCCACATCTGCTTTACAGTATCAGGTTATCTGTCCGAGTCAGACTTCTCACTTCTCGGTGCCTGTTCCTGTTTTTTTTCCCGTGTATTCCCAATGTGGGTACATGCACCACAGCTGTGGCTAGTCCTTCTGGACCTTGAAGTGCTATGAATTTTTACTGTTCCAGCAAATGATATTTTATTAGCATGTGTGAAAGGGGTGGTAGGAAGCATTTCCTTCCTTCATCCCCGTTCTTATACTTCTTATTCACTTCACTACATCTGGCAGTGCCATCCCCTGTCTGCATGTTTATAATGTACATAGTACAAGCAGAGTAATTTTAGGCAAGGACAAATTTCCACCATATGTTCATGTCCTTCTACTAAGATAACTGAAATAAACAGGCTCCAGGAGTAATTTAATTCCCAACATCTAATGGATTTATGTTTAGGATTAGAGTAAAAAACTGTAACTGTGGTAACGTTGTGATAATTGTGATAGTATCTTGTGTAATTTCTATCTGAGTATTTGTCTAATGATCAGTCTGTAATTTTGTCATCTGCTCCCTTATAATCTTGCATTTTTGTCCCTCCCTGTTTTCCCCCGCAAGCTTTTGACTGCTGTGGAATCGTCTTGGTTGATGTGCTTGCCTTAGATCAGAATTCTTATCAGGTAGAAGCGGTAGTAGAGAGATGTACTCCAAGACCAGGAGAGATTACTTATAGCTAATCTTGCTTGTCATACTCCTGTTTTCTAACATCTTCCACTTCACTAGCCAATTCCTTTATTTCATTTATATTTCTACACATTTTCTGGCTTGGGATTTTTTTCCCCCCATACCATGAACATGCATAGACTAGAGCTCGCATGTGGTCTTCTTTGGGCAGACTTTGTGTCCACTGGGTTTCCAACAGGCAAAGCCATTAAGTTGCTTATAATTATGACAGAGTTGTTCTTAGTGGGAGGAACAAATGGGGAATTGTGGTACCCAGGCTGACTGGCTAAGCTGTCTCTTAAAATTTCTTGTATCTCATTTTAAAGTGCTTTAGAATGGTTCCATATGAATTTTAACTTCAGTAAAATCATAAAAAGGTTATTCATGAAGATGATAAAGTGGTGTTTTCCTAGCATGTTGATTACTTTTCTACTTTGCACATGAAAATAAAGAGAAGCATTTTAAAAAGAATGCCTTTTAGCATTTTTCAAGGTTTTAAAATACATGAAATGTAACTTCTCAGTGTGTATTCCTAACAAGTCATGCTTTTATTCTGTTTTTAAATATCCAGGTCTTAAATAATTTGAAAAATCTTATTGTCTAAGTCTTGGATTTAAAAAAAAACCAAACTGTGCTGTTTACAGTAGTTAAAATAATAGTCTGTTAGCTGGGTGTGTAACACAGGAGAAAATTCAGTCATTCTGTGACCTATGTTTCTGTGTTCTATGTCTGCTAAAACTGAAAGTGTTCACCTTGATGCCAACCAAGTTGCCTGAGTAGTGATGGTTGCTCTTAAATGGCATTCAGTGAGTCTAGGCAAAGTTTCCTCCATAATAAAGATACAATTTCCTGAAGATTTATTGAAGACTAGCTAAAAAAATTAGTCTCTGTGAATGCTTTCTTGTAAAACCTACAGTTGTTCAGTGCTAAAGTAGTTGAAAACCTTGCTTGCGATTCATGCGTAAGAGGGGGTGGATAAGGGTCAGAGAACCCAAGGAAAGCTCAGCCGTCTGCAGGCATTGGCATTCCCCACTGCCCCTGCCTTTCTTCCGTGCGGTGGGATATCATACTATTTTATCCTGGTGATTACACAGAATGATTTGTTGATGTATTCAAATGTCTCTGAGTGAATGTAACACCTTGTTTGACTCTGTATTATTAACACAAGAAGAATATAATGTAATTTTCATTGAATACTTAATCAGCAGTTACTCCACATGATTTATGACTTCTATTTGTTGTTTAGCAAAACCTCAGACTTGAAAAATCCTACTTAATTTTTTGTATTTTATGTATGCAAATAGAATTTAAAAAAAAAAAAGTCATTGTTTCCTGGCTATTTCCTCTTGGCTCTCGATTTTCATGTGTAGTTAGCATAATCACAATAATTAGCATAATTTAACATGAATGTCAGCTAAAAAATAATTCCTCTGGATTATGGTGCCCCTACATACTCAGTTGATGTCAGGATCCAGTTTGGTTAAGGCTCAGTCATTTTTTTTTTTTTTTTACAGTATTCTGTGTGTCATCATTTGCTTACTTGGTACGTCTTTGTATGTACCTTGTCTATATTGCTAATGTTTTCTCAAAAATGTCTGGTTTTAAAGTTCAGAACTTTCTGCATGCTCGAAATAAGTAAATCAATTTATAAATTACTGATTTTTTTTTTCTTTAACAGTGAAACAATAGGACAAAATATTTATCTAGTTTTGGGATGGGGAGGAGGGATTTTGGACTGCCTGTGGTTAGTTACTACAACATTATTTGTTTCCTCTATTGTATCAGATAAAATCTGTTGCAGTAGTCTCAAGTCATATCTATTATTAATCACTGACGATGTCATGTGAAGGAAAGTAATTTATCATAACTGTGCAGCACTTTGCAGGTAAATTTTACTTAGCCCATTTGTCGATACTGTTAACAATACCATTCTGTGAAGTCTAAAAATGTTTGTACCAGAAATACAGAAGTAAAATTTGGTATGTATAACATTACTATTACTGTCGATAGATTCTCTGTCATAATATGGCATTCACTTGGCGGTGCACCTGTAAGCCAAACCCCATTATTTTTGACTTGTAAACTCTGCAAGTTTCACCCAGGTGATGTTTGCATTTTTTTGCATTGTAAGGAAGCGTTGGCAGTAGGTTGTACATCATGATGGACTTCCAGGTGACATTGGTAGTATCAACTATCGTTTGGCCAAACCACTTTATGCTGAGTTACCTCCTCTCAGGCTATTATGTGTGTGTTCTAGGTATGTATTTGTGTTTATTTATGTGTTTTTCAAGCAGCTCAGATTTTTCTGTGAACTAGATTGAGGGGAGAATATGCTGGTTTGGATGTATTGCATTTTTATGATCTTCCCTTTGCAGTGTTCTAGTTTCTCTGTGCTTTTGAAAAAGTACTTGAAATTTGGCACCCAGATAGTCTTTAGCCATTCCTCTAAAACCTCATTCAAGTTTGTCTAATTCATAAGTCATTGGCAAACACAGAATTTGGTCATTTTCAGTACAAGTTTGTTATACTTCAGGTATAGTCCCTAACTGAATTCTTAGAAGAACCTGTCCAATGTGGGCACATTGCACTGTTGAGACGAGAACAGTGGTTTCTCAGCTGTGAACACCTTGAATGAAAGCAAGAAAGTTTGTTCCTAGTTTTGCCGCTAGCAGGCTGGGCAGCCTCAGTGGGAAGCCGCTTTGTTTAGATCCAGAGACAGTGACAGATGACAGCAAGGATCTCGAGCACAACCGCCCTTCTTTCAGGGTGGTGAGGATTTGAAAGTTCTTGGACTATACAGCCGGATAGGTAATGGCCCGGCTCTTCTGCAAAAAGTTCAAGACCAGCAATAGCCTGGAAAATACAGCTTGTAGCTCTGTGATTCAGAGAATTGCACAGTGTGTGCATAGGTGAGGGCTGAATTGGGCTTGCTTAGGGAATATAGCCATTGATGGTTGTTATAATTATTTCTGGCAGATAAAATTTCTTCTTTTCTCAGGAGGTTTTGTTATGTAGCTGTATTTGCTAATTTGCTGTAGTTGAGTTTTGAAAAGACATGATTCCTAAGTCAGCTTCCAAGATGGTGCTAAAGAGGTTTTTCAACAGTCCAGAAGTTAAATATATTTTGAGAGTTTCAGATACTTTAGCTCTGAAGATATAGTGGGCATCTATAAAGATTGTTTTCAGATGAAATACCGTAGAAATAAATTTGGTCTTTTTTAAATCTCATCCTTCTCTGGTGAGTATGTACGTGTACATAGGTATGTACACATGCACACACACATGAGATGTGCGTATGGTAAGTTGGTAAGAAGTGAGCTGCGCGTGCTGCAGAGGCTTTCGGGCGACATCAAGGGTCAAAGCAGTCCCTTGGGAATAGCAAGCGGACCCAGTCTGCTGATGGAAAGCTGCCACATCTCCATGTCTTCTAGCATTTCCTTATATAAGTGGTCAGCTCAGGACCAAAACCAGGCAGGATTGACACAAAATAGACTCTGTTAAAGGCATCATGAATTTATGGCTCCCCACATGGAATCATCTTATTAATTTGCATTAGAATTTCTATGCAATTTAAGTTGTATTCGATTTTCTTAAATCAGAGTCAGCAAAGGCACACTAAGCATCGCTTACCTCCACAAGGATAAATTTCTCCTCTTCCCTCCTCTTCCCTGTTCCAGTTTTGCTTTCCTAGTAAGAATTACAACTAGAGCTCTAGGCTTTTGTGCTTGGGCCATAAATACTACTTTTCTGCTTGGACTACTGAACGGATTACAGTTATGTACATCAAAGTTATGTAACTTCGTTTGGAGAGATTACTCTTTCCCTTTCCAAATATTTCATCAGCCACTCTGCAAGTAATCATTGCTGCATAACACATGAAAATTCTCAAAAATATGACTCATCCTTTGTGTGCCTCTTTCCAGGGTAATGTCATAAATTTTAAACAGTCCTGTTTAAATAATTTAGGATAGGAATATATTGTGTTTCATGCTTATGACAGTGGGCATAAGTTTTATTGATTATTTTTATTTTAAGGACTCTCTATTATAATCCAGGAAAATCAAAGATGGCCATTAACAAACACAAACAGTACATTAAAATGTTTTTCCTTCCAATACGTGCTAAAACAGATGTTAATATGAAGGATACATAATCTTAATACATACCTTTCTGCCTGCTTGCTGTTTGTTACAGATCTAAAAGTCTTCGCATTTTAGGAACAGAGATTTTGTACAGCACAGAAATATAGGTTGTTTTTCTTTTTTTTTTAGTAAAAAACAGAAGTAGTAGCAAATGCTTAAGAGAATGCCAAGCTATATATTTTCAAAGCACCACATGTGGATTTAGCTACGTACCTTCCATTAACATTTAAACACAAAAAGATGCATACTTACATCTGTGCAAGCTGATTCAAAAACGGACTGCCCTTTTAGATGGCTACAATTAGCCCATGATTGTGTAATAGTCTAATAACTGTTTCTTAGTAATCTGGATTTTTTTTTAATTTAAATATTTGGAATTTTTCCACTTATATCCCGTTTAGACTATCATTTATTGCAATAACATTCAATATTTACAGAACCCAAGTATAGATGTCAGTTTCTGTCGTAACTTTTGTATTTATTTTTTGAAGTAAAAGAGCCTTTACTTGACAAATTAATCAAAACAAATTTCGGTATGGATGGCAACATTAAGAGGTGTAGTAAACAGTCAACTTGGATGGCATTTTACTGGTTCCAATGTCTTACTGAGCTGATCTGGCTCACTGCACCGAACGATGCCTGCAGCCTTTCAGAATCCTCAATGATGCTGCTTTTTCCTTTGATAATAGGACTTGCACATCTATTTCTGTGGACTTGACAGGAGCTTTCAGCTTAGTTCATTAAATTTTTACAGCGGAAGCTGGAGTCAGTTGGATTCTTAGACAGTTGAGAGGTTTAGGAAGAATAGTTTTCTACCAAGGAGCTATAATTTTGAAAGTATATGCTCTCCATCCTCCCTTCTCTGCAGTTGATACCCTTAAGAGGTAAATTTTTCATTAAACGGTGCTGAGAGGATTGTTCCTGCTTGTTCAAATTAAGTACATCTACCATCTCTAATATTGTATAGAGAAGGTTCCTATTTGAAAAGAAAATTAGGTTACAAACGCAGGTACCCAAAAACTTGCAAATACACACAACCTGAATTCAGCCTTCTTACGCTGTTGGGCATAGTGTTTAATTACATGATTATGGATTATATTTCTGTAGGTTTCCTTGCCAATTTCAGTTCACAGAATGGACTGTGTCCACTTAGTGAGCTACTATTCAGCATTTTCTTTCCACCTCTTTGTTCAGTGATGGACTTATGCCTTGTTTTCAGCACACTATTCAAACTATTTTGAATTAATGAGCTAATGTTTTTTTTTTCTCTGGTGCCCATCATGATAGTATCTGAGTGTTTCACAGATGTAATTACGTTTCACAACATCCTTGTGAGATAAGAGGTTGGTGTAATCTCCACTTTCTAGGAGATAATGGAGGAGCTGAGGTACAGAGAGAATAAAACCGAAAAGCCCCGTTATTACTGAAGGTGCAGACTGAATCAGCTAGGACTGCATTATCTCAGTGCTTTAGTATACTGTACAGTTAATCTTTCCAAACCACAACTTCCATTTGCACCCCTGAGTGTTCACTGTTACTACAAATGAGACTGAATCACGTCAGGCACTCGGACAAATGTTTAAAGCTGAAAAGTTGGGGTTAAATGATTTTCCTTACACCGCAGAGGAACTCCAGAAGACATGCAAGTAAAACCCAGTTCTCTAAGGCACTGTCCACCTTATCTAACCACGAGAGTGGACGTTCTGTCCTTGCAGTCTCGGCCTCCTTCATCACGCACCTTTTGCAGTTGGCGACAAAGCAGCTGAGGTTCAGCCACCTCTTTCCTCCTGCCGCTGCCGAGCAGTTCAGTTCTCAGCACTGAATGCACAAGAGGTCCCACGGCAACGTAGTGCAGCATGTTTTCTGTGAAGACTTTATCATTAATGCATACGCACAGTGGGGCAGACCAGGTCACTGGAAAAGTCTTATTTTTGACATCTCCAAACTTTGCTCGACTTCACAACCTTAAAACTATTCACTTAGTGGAAGCTGGGGTTTGGGGCATGGGGTGGGGGTGTGACCTAGTTTTGTATTATGGGGTTGTAGATGTTAATCTTTTGGCTTTTAGAGCAAATTAACATTTCTGAACAGATTATTCCATATAATTTGATGTTTTCGTCTATGTAAGACAGGCAAGGTTGAAACTGTTATCTTTACCCTTTGGGATAATAAAGTGAATGACTGCATTAGGAGGTCACTGAATTCAGTATAGGCTATTAGTATAGTGGCATGCAGTGTTTTGCCCAGTGAATTTTACATGTGTTTGCTGGCAGCAAAAAACGGAAAGACTGAAAATTTTTCAGTTTGAAGAGCAGAAAGTACCAAAGGGACTTGGGGGAAAACGATACAATGATCCAAGCTTTAGCTCTTGCTTTGCCTTCACTGACTTGTCCACTAGAAATTATTTTTCCAGTTCTGGGTTCTTCACCAGTCCTGAACTCAGAATTGATTTGGGTTTGTCTCACAGGGTACTATCAGTCAGATGGCTCCAGTTCAAAAGCTTAATTGCCTCCATCTCTTATGTTGCACCTAAATCTCCCCTTGCTCTCTTCCCCTAGCCCTACCCACATGGAGAGCAGCTGCTGAATTCCATTCTGTAAAATAATATGGAACAGTGTAACAATTACAGTAATTTTATGTTGACTACCTTGGTAGTCTTAAAACTTGAATTAGGGAAAAAGTTAAACTGGAAGGATGGGGGAAGAGGAGTGGGCCCTGTGTGCTGGGAGGCTGGGTTGCTCCAAGTGCCCTTCTGGGCTCACCTGCTTGACATCTTTTATGCTGCAACACCATGTTGTCCTTAGCTGGTTTCTTCCACTGTCACTTTTCACTTTAGTTTCCCTGTCACTGTCTAATCAGCTCCTGTTCTCATTTCTTCCTCACAAGTCTTCTCTTGATTTCTCATGGTGTCTTCCAGCCATGTGTCTTTTAGTGACCTTTGAATTTTGAGGGACAGAGATGTAGGGCAGTAAGTTTTTCTTGCCCCAGTTCCTGCTCAGAAAATCCCAACTCTCTCTCTGCTGCTTGACTCCTACTGGACTTCAGTCTGAGTCTGTCCCAGGTATTTTCCCCATCCCTTCTCCTAAGATAATCTGTTACCCTCCTACTCTTTTTGCTGCCTGCTTAGTTTCTAGCCTTTCCCTGGTGTGCTCTGATTCCAGCTCCGACTTACAGTCTTTTACCTGGTTGTCAGTTTTCTACCGGTCTAACATCAGCCTTCCTTTCCAGTGGTGGTTTCTCTTTCAGGCTTCTTTTCCCAAATGGCTCTTGCTTGTAGCTGGTCCTTGTCCCCTCTGCCATCTTTCACTGGTTGGTGTCAGGAGGGGAGATGATGTCTCTGAAGGAGAGGAACTCTGCTGGTGTGGTTGGAAGAGACCCAGCTTTGGTCTGAGCAGTAAGAGCTGTGACTACAGGGAAAGCTATTCTCGGCCTCAGTTAGAGCATGTCCAGTGTGTAATCCTCAGGAAATTAAGCTGCAGAGAATGTGCAAACTGCATTTATTTCCAAGAGCTTTTAGCTTTCAGGAATGGAAAAAGTTTTACCCCAGCCAAAAGAAAAAAGAAGCGCTATCTTCTCCCCAGATTTTTAGATTCTTCTCCAGAGTATTGAGTTATTAGAGCTTCTACAAGGAATAATAGTTTATTTTGACTAAAACTGTATTAATCTGTGATTTTTGTTCTCATAAACGGTGATTTTTCTTTCACTGAAAGTTTTTATGGACATTGTGCGTGTGTGTCAATGCGTGTGCTTAAACTGAGACAGCTAACATGGAGGATGTCATATGGACTGATGAAGGTCTGGTAAAGTTTTCAGCTATGTAAAGTACTGTCTACTAATGGAGATCCCCATCGTAATGCACATTCAGCAATCTAGAGGCTAGTTTGATTGGAGTTTCAGATGAAAGCTATGCACGTAAAGTGACGTTGACACAGATGTTTACAAATATTAAAATATATTTCATCATTTGTGTTTTTGTTTAAAAATGATTTTGGGTGTAAAACAATGATGTGTTTTTCAAAGAAAATATTCCTGCTTGAAATATCAGTCTTTAGGTGAGTTTGTTAATGATGCTGATGTGTGCAAGACAAATTACATATTACACATTTTGTGTTTAAAAGAATTGTACGAAGCACTCGACTGTAATCGAGTGACTCTGAAATGTAATCCCAGCTGTCATTGATTCCTATGGTTTTAGGGCAAGTCAGCTTGACTCTTGCTGGTTGCACTCCTCATAAAAGTCTCATAGAAGGGATGTAGAGAAGAGTTATTATATATTTTCCCATCTTCGAGGCACACTAATATACATTTACATGTTGGTTTAGTATTAAGTTTATCATTAGACTGAAATTGCTTTGCAAATGAAGGACGATGCTATCTCTGTCTCATATTTCTTTAAATATTCCTGGGATATCTTAGGACTGTGTAACATACAGATCTTTCATATGGAACAAGACATTTAACTACTATGTAAACATCTGTTCTTTAAATGTTATGAATTAATTTGATTAAGGAGCTTTTTGATTACTTTCTTTACTCAGAAGACGGAGATCGTGCTGGCTCTGCGGGGCAGATCAGTGGCACGCGTGCAGAGTGGCTGCAGAGGCTGCAGCAGAGCACTGCCATCCAGGTCTGGCTGTGATTCATTCATGAGCCCAAATCTCCTTTACCTCAGTCCAGATTTTTGTCTCTGTCTACCTCTCTTTTTAATTCCTTAGCACCATAGAGCACAACTTGAATCAAAGTTGTCTTCTTTAAATTGTAATTTTTGCATTTCAACAATGCTTTTTCTTTAGCAGATTCGGAGCGGTTGAGGGAAAACTCCCCGTCGTTCCATACATGCTTACAACATGGAAATTCAGGTACGGAGGTGTTGGGTAACTTGCCAGGTCCTATGGTTTCAAAATCATTCCAGCCTAACAGTAGCTGCCACAAAAAAAGGGGCAGCCTCCCAGTCTCCTTGTTCTGAACTGCACATACCCCTTCCCGGTGTTGACTGTAGTTGCTGATGGGATTCACTGAGCTGGCTTGCCTGCAGCTGGTGGGTGAGAAGCAGAAGGGGAGAGGGAGGAAGGGTGAGCTTTGGCAGCAGCCTGCCGTCGGACTGGGTTAAGCCATCCATTAAACCACAGCTCAGGCTGAGGTGTCTAGTGCCCTGCTCACTGGAGCATGCTCCGCTCCTTCAGGTAACACGTATTTTCGATGCTGCGAGCTACAGTGTATAGTCTATTGGAAATGTAGTCTTTCATAATGCAGCTGCTTTCTTGGTGCATTGGGACTAACCTAGCGCACTTAATCAATGCATTTTCTCTAAATCCTGCTCATCAGAAACTGGTTAAACTAGTTTGCCATTGGAATGCTCCCCGTCCCCTCTCCTGGATCCTGTCCCGCTTTCTGTAAATCATCACCTTCATGAGGCTGCTGAAACTTTTCCTTGTATCAACTAGGCTGTGGTTTATATCTTGAAACTTAAGCCCTTGCTTTCTCAACCAGAGAGAGAAAGCTTTTATTTTGTGGAAGCTTTTCAAAGCCTTATTAGCCACGTCTTTACAGTTCCCAAGCCCTTCATTCTGGGAGGAAAGGCATGTCACTTGCTGGAGTTTCTTCATGGTTAAAGAAACTAGGCTGGGCAGTTTGCTATTTGGGAGAGAAATGAGTGGGCATGATTTCCTAATCTTTCTCTAACTATGGTGTACACATAGTTCCTGTTACTTATTATTTTTAGTCTAAACTGATTAACAGCAGAGCTGAGAATTTACAATTGCAGTTTATCTTCCAGGGTCTCAGCAAACCCAGCTGTATTTAAGATGCTGTCTACGGTCAGTGAGCAGCAAGGGGTTTGCTGTTGAAATCGTTGTGCTCGGTAACCCCTGTATCGAACACTGAACTTAGTCCCTGTGCCTACCATAACAATTTCATTGCAATTCATGAAAAGTTCCTGACACTGTATATACTGAATTTGGATATTCTGCTGTTGCACTGGAGTAGATCTTTGAAGTTAAATGGGTGTGATGCTGAATAGAAACAAAAATGACAAGATAAAAAGAAGGTTGAATGCAAGTACCTGATCAGCACTGTTGGTGAACAGTTTTAGGTTATCTATTCAAGGAAATTCTATGGAAGATAATTTTGAGAGGATGTTATTATTTTTACATAAAAATGTTTAATTTTTTAAAAAAGAGAAATACCGTAACACTTTTGTCTGAAGCGCTACTGTAGTTATAGGTAAAAGGAGAATATTTTATGTAGCGTAGAAACAAGTCATTATTTATTTTTATAAACAGAAATTATGATAATTCAGAAGACAAATTGAGAGAAGAAATCTGAGCATTACAGACGCTGTTATTTTTCAGTTTTCCCATAGGAAAACTTGGTAGTATTATATGGTGTCCAGTTTGCTTCTCACTGGGGGCAGGTTGCTTTAGAAATCCTTTTTGGCAAAAGTCACTATTACAAAGTGCTAGCAGTTTCCTAGCCCTGTTCCTAAATTATTGGTTTTCTTATTATTTTAAATAAAGTAGGGATAAGAAGAGTTTGAAGAATTGTTATTGACCTGAAAGTTAATCTACTGGCAATTCAGATAACACCATGCAGGACTCCCTGAGTAAAAGAGCAATGAACATAAAACAGATCTCAGGGGTCACCAAATTCATGTGGGAGGTCAGTGGAGGAGACAAGGAGGTAGTAATTTGTTTATGATGGCCATCGTTCAAGAGAGAAGAAGAAGGTTCTGCAATGAAATCTCTAGTTCTTGCGGTAACAGTTACTTAAAATCTTAGTACAAGGGAAGAAGTTGCTGATTAAACTAAGAGAATCAGTTTGAAAAGCAAAGAGAAAACAATGTTCTATTTATCTTGTTGAATCAGTTGTCATTTAGAAACTCAATATAGAATGAAATTAGTCTTTTGTATTTTTAGCAATGTATGGGTTTTCTCTCTCCCCCCCCCTCCCCCCAAGCTCCTCCAAATCTTATAATTTGTGATTACTGAAGATCCAGTAGAGCTCTTGTACCTTTTTACAAAACTGCAAGGATTTATTCTGGCTCTCTGGCTCATTTCTTAGGTTGCATCTGCAAAGAATCCCCTACTTCTCAAAAAGACATGCTCTGTTCTGTTTTCTCATCCTGCGATGTGCCAGTGTTCAGTAGCTGCTTTGCTACCCCTTGGAGATGGGGGCATCTTGTCACATGAAACACTATAGATGTTGGCTAATGCCCTGAAGAAACATCCACCTGTGGAAAATCCTGTCTACGTTAGGCACTACGTTAGCATGGAGTTCTATACAGACAATAAAACTTTTAGAGAACTTTGGGAAGAAAATTCTATTCCATAAATATAGCGTTTTTCATTTTGATAATACCTTCTTAGTAAATGCTAGTCTGAAAAATTGCACTCATTTTAGGCATGTAACTTACAAGTGTTTCACAGTTTTAAGAATATGTGGACTTGATGTAGAAGTGATAAAGTTGCCTTTTTATTGGACCATTATTGTGAGCAAGAGTTTACTCTTGCCGCTTCTTTAAATACCAGCACACTTGGAAATTTTGGAACGGTTAGTCTGTGGCATCAGCACTTTTTTGTAACACATTTGTATAGCGTTGAATCCCAGATGGAATCAAAGGAGCAAAGCGATTTAAGCCTTTAACCAGCATGCAAGGGTATTTTAATGAAAATTAGTCTGATTCTCCCTTTGAAGCTGTGCATGTGCTGAAAAGGAATGCTACAGATATTCCTTGAGGTAATGCTGGGGACTTATCTACTATAACTTATGTCAGATTGCTAACTCTTGAAAGCATGTGTTTATTCTTAATCGATATTATAATCAACTGCTCTCTGTTCTATTATGATTTCTTAACCTTATTGACCTAAATATTTCCTATTAATATTTACATCTGTGACACTTATAATTAGGTAAGTGCTGACAAATCTAAATCAATCTAAGCCTAGGAACAACATTGGAGTTGCTGCAAACTCAAGAGATGGTCTGTTTCAATATTTGCACAATTACTTATTTTTAAAGGATATAAGGAAAGCTGTTAAAGAAATCTTTTGCATTATTACAGTGATGGTTATTCTGCCATTTAGTACTAATGACTTCAGCCTCAGATCTGATTACTGGCCTGCTTTGCTCCCTTTCCTGCGTTTTGTGTTCCTGTCCTTGCTTCCAGAACATTGCCCAGCAGTGTCTCACCAGGAC
Source organism: Burhinus oedicnemus (assembly GCA_008921705.1). NCBI lineage: Eukaryota > Metazoa > Chordata > Aves > Charadriiformes > Burhinidae > Burhinus > Burhinus oedicnemus. Next base: position 26,042 of record VFFE01005885.1, on the reverse strand, counting down.
CCTGTTTTCATTTTCTCTTATGCTTGTTTCCCTTTTGTTTTTTTTCCAGCCTTTCCTTTTATTCTTTTTCCACTCTCAGAATCTTGTATGTCAAATCAGAAGCTCACTTACTAATGTACCGAGTAATGTGTTTTTCCTGAAAGTGCATACTTTCCAAAAACAATTTAATGGTTTCTATTTCAGGATGAGTCCTTATGTGTTGTTCTGTCTTGGTCCAATCTTACCATAAGCCGCCCAGGACAGGAAATACACCACTTTGTTTATGTAAGATGAATGCATAGATTGTCCTTGATTTGTTTGAAATGCAAATGACTGTATGCTTCATCAAGAGAAACTGAGATATTCTTTGTTATTTTATTTCCCTTTTAGATGCGATGTATTTGCCAACATCAGGAGCAGCAAAGGAAGCAGCAGCTCAGGAAGAACCTGACTGCATTGCGAAATATTTCAGTGTTGTGTGGTGTAAGGCATCAAAGAAAAAGCACAAGAAGTGGGAAGGCGATGCTGTTCTTATTACAAAAGGAAAGTCAGTCATATTAAAAGATATGGAAGGCAAAGACATTGGAAGAGGTACTGTAGATTTGCATACTTGTGTAACTGAACAACTGGCTTAAAATTATTGTGCTTTGAATAACAGAGGCACAGCTCTTCAGATAATTTGGAGTTCTCCATACCAATGTCGACCACAGGATGAAAAAACAGTAGGTTTTGGGGGTGAGAAGGAGACAGAAAGAAAACTTTACATTTCTTACATATAAGGCAGGTGCATGGGGGAGGCTGGGGCAGGCTGAATAACATTATTCACGGAAACACCAAATGCTAGTCCAAGGAGAGGATCTGGAAATGAATGTGTGTACTAATTCAGCAGAGATGCCAAATGGGAGATGAGTAGTTGAGTTTGGTTGCTCACATAATGCATTGGAGAAGGTGTTAGAATTAGGGGAAGATACACAGTTAAGTTTCTTGTAGATATTCCAGTCAGTAGTATGGCAACTGGGAATGTCAGAGGTTGGATCTGTACTTTTCAGCCAGTCAAACAGCTAAAAATACTATCTTTGTTGGAAAGACAAGCAAACAGCAACGTTTTACAGCTCAGCCAAAGTCAACTGTGTAGCAATTTTTAGTCTTGTAGTTTTAGCAGCAGCTGCTACTGTAAGACACAGTTTGGGTTGATATCAGAGTTAAAAATAAGACTTGCAAACTATAGGCTGCAGTCAACTTGAAGCAGTAATTTTTTACTGAAAGCAAAGCAAGAATTAACTTTGCTAACTGAGCCAAAGATGTTTTGTAAGGGAGTAGGATTGGACAATGTTGCTACAAAACATAATTTGATTAATTTTAGGGCTGAGGTGGCTTCTCTGCTCTTTTGTTGCAAACATGACATTGTGAGCCTTGTTAGGACCAGGCAGTTTTGAGTTGCAAATCAGTCTGTGACTTAGAGGTTAATTAGCATTTATTTATAGCAAAGCAATATATGTACAGACTTGCTTGTTTTTGAAAAAGGCAGAGAGAAAGAGAGTAATCCCTGGAATGCATCAGCCACCACCCTGTTGTTCTTGTGTTTTTTTCAAGTCCTGTCTTCTTGAATTAGCAGAAAGCACAACAGAAAAATGAATATTCTGATTTTCGCTGGTAAAAGTCTTTTTGCTGTGTTTGATGGTGTCAGGGAGCACAATGATACCAATGTCATTGGAGCTAACTTGCCCATTCAAAGTTGCTTTCAATGCTCATTGTTTTGAAGAAAATCATAAATTGACCAATTTAAGCAGTGTAAGTTTTAAATTTCTGCAATTATTCTCCAAGCCCAATGAGTGAGAAGGGAAAGTCCAGTAGTGGTGCTTACCTCCAAAATTGCATTTAGTGCTAGGAAGTTTGCAGTGGATGTAAATAACCATCCAGGATTATTATTTTTAAATGGGAAGAAAAGGCAAAGGAAGATTTTTTTTTTTTTTTACTTAGCCATACTGGGGCTGGTTCTAAGAAAGGGTATGGGAACCTAAAAACCAGCACAGGCTGTAGCTTGTTTTTGAGGCAGCAGAACATCTTGCTTTTCTCCCCTGCAAATGTCCTAATTCCTTAATAATGTATTACAAAGAATTTAGGAAGTGTTCTCTTGTAATTTGCTGTATGCTATAGAAACAGTTATTTCTGGCAGCTGCATAGACGTCTGAGCTTTGTAGATGGGCTTTTTGCCTTTCCTAAGTTCCCATCTACCCTTAAAGCCCATCCTGTTTTAGAATTAGACTCTTCAGACCAGAATCCAAAAGATCCTCCACAGGGATACACCTGTATTCAGTATGTTCAGCTTGAAGCTCTGTAGAGGTAGTAAGAGAAAACAAAAATGCAGAGCAAAAGAGAGGTCATAAATGCCCTCTCCAGGCACCTGGTTTAGATGCATGTGCATTCTCTTGTGTTCATCTTCAGCTCTTTCCTGAAAGCAAGTGTTCTCCTTTCAAGAACCAAACAAGGTTCACTGTGTGTTTTTTGCATACATTTAGAGGAGGGGAAGAAAAATATCTTCCTTTCCCTTTTGGCCAGACTCTTTTTCAGCACTTGCTTAGACTGTGAAACACCTCAGTAAATTTATTCTCTTAAAGGAATTCAAATCCAGATCTTCACCTTCCAGCCCTTTGGGAAAGGCACATTCCTAGAAGTGGGAGATCTGAGCTTTGCAAACAGCTCCCAGCAGTCTTTATATGTAGTGTTTGTTGGGTAAAATATGTGTAAAACATTGGGGAGTTTTGCCTCAATCACAGGTGAGTGCTTTAACTGCTGGTCTGCACAGTCATGCTTTTTATTTTTTTGGCCCAACTAAGGATCCAACCCTGTTTATTCAAAGTGGCACAAATTCAACAGCTGCGGTAAAGACCATTCCTGCTTCTAATTTTGAGGTACAGATGTGGCTTCCCGAGTTAGGAAAATAAACTATATATGTCTCCCTTTTCTTACGTGAGAGCTTGAACCAATAGAATGCTATTTAAAAGAAGAACCTCCACTCTTCCCTCCATCTTTATCTTCAAAGAAAGTTGCAGCTGCAGCTGTATTTTGTAATGAGACTAATAGTATGTGATAGCTGCTCTGAGAATGCTGACCCAATAGAGTCCCTAAGGGCGCATGGAAAAATGGATAGGCTCCCTGATAGGTTTTTGAATGAGCAAACTATTGAGTTGATTGGTAAATCCTGGCAAAAATCAGGCATATATGTTTCAGAGCATATGTAGAAGTAAAGATTTCAGATGCATACGAGTCCTTAATTGTAAAAAGCTAATTTAGAATGATTTTAAAAGTAGAATATTCTGTCTAGATCAACAGCAGCAGGGGCTAGTGATGTTCATGTCAGGGCAAGAAAGGAAGGAAAAAGGACCTAGAATGATCATTAGTCTTGAGGAAGTTTAAAACTAAGGCAGACTGCTAGATTGTATGATATGGGGCTGTTTTTTGTAAATTCCCTTAAATGGATATTTGACTTTCAGTAGAACTGATTGTGGGTGATGATGATAGTCTATTTGCTTACATATTCTGGTATCTAATTCCGATTATTAGCACTGAAATGTCAAGCTCTGTTAAGGAGGGAAAGGCTTTATGAGTTCATATATACAACAATTCAAATGCTTAAGAATCAAATACCTGTTGATAGTTTTGTTTTTCATTCCTGCAGATAAGTACTGATGTTAAGGAAGTAGTATTTGCTGAATTTTGCTAAATGTTTATATTTGCTAAATTTTTATATTCTTTTAGGTACTGGATATAAATCTAAAGAGCTAGAAAGTCTTGATGAAGGCCAAACACTGATGGTTGGAGGAAAAGAAATTGAAGTGATGGGTGTAATTTCAGCACATGACTTCAGCAGTGGCAGGTGTTTTCAGGCTGGAATAGGGACTCATGACACAGTCACAACTGCTTTATCTCAAACTAATATGAAACCATTCTGTAAACCATTCAAGAGTGTCTGTCAATCCAGTACCAAGGAGAATGTGCTCAAAGATTCTCAAAGCTACAAACCTCGCCACGATCCAAATGCTTCAAGTAAGATTCAGATTTTTAAGTTTCTTTAAGCATCCTCTGGCTCTCAAAATTTTCTTGTTCCACAATGTGTTACTAAAGTATTTCTGACATACAGTACTAGTGTTTCTATCAATATCAGGCTAGGATTTTATCATCTGTGTTTCTAATGAGTGAAATGCTCTGCACTGCATGAAGTTTCTCATAGTTACAGATGGTTGTAGAAATAAGTTAGAGTGGTTTCTGAGAGTTTTGCCAAGAAAAATTAGTATATTGACCAGAGAAGCAGTCTTGGCACATGCTAAAAGTTCTAGATGAGTTCCAGCTTCTCACTGGGGTCAGTGAAGCACTGACATGATATGGCAGCACAGTAATTATGCTGGAGGATCAGTAATAGAGAGATTAAGCCAGATTCAGATAATTGCTTCTGACCTTGCCTGATCCTTCACAGCCAGCAAGTGTAACTACACTTCCCAAACTCGACCAGATACGTTTTGGAATAAAAGGTTTGTTTTACAATGCTAGAAGTACCACATACTGAAAAGCCACAAGAGTTCACAAATTGCATAGAAACTGTAAAAGAAAATAGAAAATGTTTCTATGAATACATTAGCAACAAAAGGAGGGCTAAGGTGAATCTCCATCCTTTACTGAATATGGGGAGATACATAGTGACAAAGGATGAGGAAAAGGCTGAGGTACTTAATGCCTTCTCTGCCTCAGTCTTTAGTAGTACGACCAGTTGTTCTCTGGGTACCCAGCCCCCTGAGCTGGATGACAGGGATGGGGAGCAGAATGAAGCCCCCATAATCCAAGGGGAAATGTTTAGTGACCTGCTACAGCACTTAGACACACACAAGTCTATCAGGCCAGATGGGATCCACCCAAGGGTACTGAGGGAGCTAGTGGAAGTGCTCACCAAGCCACTACCCATCATTTATCAGCAGTCCTGGCTAACTGGGAAGGTCCCAGTTGACTGGAGGTTAGCAAATGTGGCACCCATCTACAAGAAGGGCCAGATGGAGGATCCGTGGAACTACAGGCCTGTCAGTCTCACCTCGGTGCCTGGGAAGGTTATGGAGCAGATCATCTTGAGTGCCATCACGCGGCACATACAGGACAGCCAGGCGATTGGGCCCAGTCAGTGTGGGTTTATGAAAGGCAGGTCCTGCTTGACTAACCTGATCTTCTGTGACAAGGTGACCGCTTAGTGGCTGAGGGAGAGGCTGTGGATGTTGTTTACGTGGACTTTAGTAAAGCCTTTGACACTGTTTCCCACGGCATTCACCTGGAGAAATTGGCTGCTCATGGCTTGGATGGGTACTCTTCGCTGGGTGAAAAACTGGCTGGCTGGCCAGGCCCAAAGAGTGGTGGTGAATGGAGTTAAATCCAGTTGGTGGCTGGTCACAAGTGGTGTTACCCAGGGCTCAGTACTGGGGCCTGTTCTGTTTAGTATCTTTATCAATGATCTGGACAAGGGGATGGAGTGCACCCTCAGTAAGTTTGCGGACGACAGCAAGTTGGGTGGGAGTGTTGATCTGCGTGAGGGTAGGAAGGCTCTACAGAGGGATCTGGACAGGCTGGATCGATGGGCTGAGGGCAATGGTATGAGGTTCAACAAGGCCAAGTGCCGGGTCCTGCACTTGGGTCACAACAACCCCATGCAGTGCTACAGGCTTGGGGAAGAGTGGCTGGAAAGCTGCCTGGCAGAAAAGGAACTAGAATCATAGAATCATAGAATGTGTTGGGTTGGAAGGGACCTTTAAAGGTCATCTAGTCCAACCCCTCTGCAGTAAGCAGGGACATCTTTAACTAGATCAGGTTGCTCAGAGCCTCATCAAGCCTGGCCTTGAATGTCTCCAGGGATGAGGCCTCTACCACCTCTCTGGCCAACCTGTTCCAGTGTTTCACCACCCTCATTGTAAAGAACTTCATCCTAATGTCTAATCTAAACCTACCCTGCTCTAGTTTAAAACCATTGCCCTTTGTCCTATCACTACATGCCCTTGCACCTGGGGGTGTTGGTTGACAGTCAAATGAATACGAGCCTGCAGTGTGCCCAGGTAGCCAAGAAGGCCAACAGCATCCTGGCTTGTATCAGAAACGGTGTGGCCAGCAGGACTAGGCAAGTGATCATCCCTCTGTACTCAACACTGGTGAGGCCGCACCTCGAATACTGTGTTCTGTTTTGGGTCCCTCACTACAAGAAAGACATTGAGGTTCCAGAGGAGGGCAACAAAGCTGGTGAAGGGTCTAGAGCACAAGTCTTATGAGGAGCAGCTGAGGGAACTGGGGTTGTTTAGTCTGGAGAAGAGGAGGCTGAGGGGAGACCTTATGGCTCTCTACAACTATAAAAGGAGGTTGTACAGAGGTGGGGGTCGACCTCTTCTCCCAAGTAAGAAGTGATAGGACAAGAAGAAATGGCATCAAGTTGCACCAGGGAAGGTTTAGATTGAACATTAGGAAAAATTTCTTCACCTAAAGGATTATCAAGCATTGGAACAGGCTGCCCAGGGAAGTGGTGGAATTGCCATCCCTGGAGGTATTTAAAAGACGGGTAGGTGTGTTGCTTAGTGACATGGTTTAGTGGTGGACTTGGCAGTGCTAGGTTAATGGTTGGACTAGATGGTCTTAAAGGTCTTTTCCAAACTAAATGATTCTATGATTCTATGATTCTAAGAGGGATCTTGTAAACATTTGATAGCTGCAGGAAGTGTGTTGCTTATCTAAACAAGAAGTACTCTTTTGTCTGTCAATAACAAACCATTTAGGAGCTGTATTCTGCTGATGGCTTTATCTTTCAGATGGAAGATAAAAATGAGTTTAAAGAAATGTTACTAAGCAGAGCAATGCATATTTAAAAAAAATACAAGTTTGTTCTACACTCTTACTATAGTTATACTGCCATCCTACTTCTTATCTCATATCCTGCTACTATGGGACTTTTCAAAGCTGCTACCTGGCTGCTATGTAAATAAACAATGAAATCTTAATCAAGTGGTAATTAGGGCTGTCATTGGCCCTTTTGTAGGGCAACCTTGTTAACACCAGCTTCTGGTCTGAATTCAACTTGATTATGTTGTACCTAAGAATGTTCCTTCCTGTGGTTGCAAGAGGATACTGCATTAGCTTTCTAACCTAAAATGTGGCAAAGAGCTGATATATTCAACACTCAAATTAACTTCTTTGTTGTTTCTGCACTAGTTTGTTAAAAAGCTACATTTTATTCTAGTTGTCTCCTGTGACTTCTCTTCTGGTGAATTTGAGCACCTCCTATGAGATTTCCCTAAGCTTCCTGATATGGAGAGCCCTCAACACATCAATAGGTTGGACTCTCAGTCATTAAGAGTTGCTTACACAGGAGAATCACATAGTTCATTTAATGCCTTCTTGCACAACCTCTTTCAGAAGTAACGGAGATACTTCACAAGACCAGCATCTTAGTATTGGAGCATTCAGAGTTTTTTGTGTTGAGGTCTATGACTATAGTTGATTAAAATGCAGCTTCTTCAAAATGGAAAGCCATTTATCCGTGTGTTCAGCAGAACAGAGCACAGTGACAAAGATGGAAAGCCTCATCTTCCACGCATGATTTCTAAGCTTTTAGTCCGTTGTTCATGCAAGTCTTGTTACTTCCCTGTCTCTGTGGCTGCAAAATTTTGTCAGAAAAGTTATCTTTTGTCACCACGGGCTCTTATATGTATACACATGCAATTTGATGTAATCCATCAGAACTCAGCCCTTTGTCAGGAGGAAACAAAATCTCCCTGAATGATGCAAGCCTTCGACTAACCTGTTCTCGTGAATAAATTATCAATATAGATCTACTCTAGTGATATAACAATATCAGCAGCTATAAATTGCTTTCTCATTCTGTCCTCTAACAATACAACTTTTCAGTGAAGATTTGTGGCGTCAATATAAGCAACCCAGTGTGGACATTGTCCAGCAAAATTATGATAGAGTTTGTAAACAAATTATGGCAAGCAAAACTGTTATGTAGCCCAATACTTCATGCTCTCTTTGCTTCTGTATGTCTTCAGACCTGTCAACTTCTTTTATTCATGCACTGTGGCAGCTCACTCTCAGTCTTTCCCTATTTTTTTTGTTTAACAAATCGTTGTCTTTTTATCTCTGTTTCTCAGGCAGAGAAGTCTTTCTGGGCAGCTACAAGAATATCCCCTTGAAATATCGTGTCTAGACTTTATGTAGGTCATTGTTTATGTTCTTTTTCTTATACTTTCCTTTCAGAAACCTTTTAGATCTTCTTCTGATTTAACTCTATGTATTCAAAATCATCATGCAACATTTATTAGGTAGGCAGTTTCACCTCATCATAAAAAAGAATACTCAGATTTCTCAGTTTGTCACCTGTACCTATGAGAAAAGCACAAACTATTTGGGAGACCTCTGTAAAAGGATTTTTAATTTATAAGACTATCTAGATGCTCTGTTGGTAAATGCATTTTCTGTCTGAGAACGGTCAGTATATTAAACAATATTTTTAGCAGTCATTAGATTATTGACTTTATTCTGTAGCTGAGTTAGAGAAAAAAATACTCATTGCTAAAAATAATGTTTTTGTGCAATACTTGCATATGTTTTGAACTTCAAGATTCTCTAGTTATGCCAAGACCAAATGCAAGTCATCAGTGGACATTCAATAAGGCTGGCTTACCTATGGTGGATGTAGTTGTGGATCCTTACATTGCAAATAATCTCCGACCGCATCAGAAAGAAGGAATTATGTTTCTATATGAATGTGTAATGGGAATGAGGTAAGATGATAATTATCCTTTTGGCTTTCAATACCTGTAATATTTTCATGCCCATGTTCAAAATTAGACAATTGGAATAGGACGATTGGAGCAATTGTTCAATTAATTAGTATTAGTAATTTTCCCCCAGTAAAGGCTGCACAAGTTTTTTCTGACCTGTATGTAGCATCATGCTTGCTGTGACTTTGCCAGATGCGATGAGAAGCTAGTGCACCAAAAGGCCTGTCAGTTCTACTGCAAATACCAAGTCTTATAAACATGGATAAAATCTAACCCATGCTAAAGCAAACTGCTTTTGGGGATTTATAGTTCATATAATTCATAATTATTCATATAATTTATAATTCAGGCATTTAGAACAAAGAAGCTGTTCTACCAACCTGTTGAAAAAAATACAGTACTGTTTTCAAAAGTGTTTTCTCAAGTCATAGATTCCTTAAGGTATATTCAAGTTTTAAAAATATTAGATAATAATTTTAGTTCTAAAAGAAGATTTAAACTATTTGGTTTTGAAGGACTAATGCATTAATCTAGAAAATGAGGAATTCCACTCTAAGGTCTTCGGGTGTAACTAAATGAAAACCTACAGTAGAGTATAATAAGTATAAATAGGTTTTTTATACTTCAGGAAACAACCACAAGAAGCAATTCCCTAAACCAGTTATAAATAATTATAGATATGTCTTTTAAAATGTTACCACTGCCTAATTATATCTTACAGAGTTAGTGGCAGATTTGGAGCTATTCTTGCTGATGAAATGGGCTTGGGAAAAACATTGCAATGCATTGCACTTGTCTGGACTCTTCTGCGTCAAGGGGTCTATGGATGCAAACCCGTACTAAAGCGAGCACTAATTGTCACCCCTGGGAGTCTGGTAAAAAACTGGAAAAAAGAATTTCAGAAATGGTTGGGAAGTGAAAGGATCAAAGTCTTTACAGTTGATCAGGTAAGATTTATTTCCAAAAGGGGATTAGGTCATATTTGGCTCAGAATATGACTTGTGATTTCTTTTCCTCTTTTTTTTTTAACCAGAGACCAAACCTAGTAATTCTGTGTTAGTATTTATTTGTAATACTTTATTTCTCCTTCAGGTAATTGTCCATATGGGCATTTAGCTGTCAGTAACCAGGTCATAACTCAAGCTCACCTGCCTGTGTAGCATATGTCTGTCTTATCTTTCCTCAGGCTTCACCTTTGAAGATGTAAAAGGTGACATGCTCCTCCTTCTGCCTCTTTGGTTTAAGGAGCTTTGTGTTGTCTATCAAAGTCCACACCTTTCCTGCTTTGTGTACTTGTACTCCGTTTCTATGGTAGTTGCTTTTGTTCTGTTCTGAAAACTTTTTCCTCTTTGTTTCGGCTGTCTGTTTCAGGTTACTTCAGAAGGTTATTCCCTTTACTGTCACTGTCAAGAATTAGGTTTCTGTAGGGGTGATTTAAAGTCTCATGAGTTACCAAGCCTAAAGGCTCAGTGTTAGATAATGTGAATATCTCTTGTCTCTAGAAGAATGCAGACAAGTACAAATCTTAATAAAGAAGCAGGATGATGCTGATCCCTGTCCCTCCTATAGTGGAGCTGTTCCTACTGGTAATGACACTCCCAAGTTCCTGTAGTGCCTGGATGAATCCCATGTGTTGACAAAGTATTTAATCTCTTAATCTCCTTGGTATACCTTTAGGGTCTTGCCTTTGTTTTTGAAACACAAAACTCTCTCCATCCTTTATGGCAAAGACTAAAAGTTCTAGCACAGACTCTGTGCTTCAGCAACCTTTATTGACCACATCAGACAGGAAAGCGCCTGGCCAAGTAAAAGACAAGAGAGTTCAAGGAGTGAGGCTGTAGCATCACAGATTGAGTGCTTTCTGTGGAGGAGAGCCACATCTTGCTCCAGTTATCCAGTAAGGCTTTCTTGCCATGTAAATTTTCTTGTTAAACATGCCTCAATATCTCAGTTAGAGGGTTGGGTCCCCTCAGGACTGGCATTCATGAAGCTGTGAACAGGAGTCTTGCTTACGCCTTTGTTAATGTTTCTGAAGCTTTCAGATTCAAGCTCTGCTTTTTATAATTAACCATCCAGTATTTTTTTTGTAAGACTTCTGGTCCCCATGTCCATATGGAGTGGGCATTCATAGCAGAAAGAAAAGAGAATTTGTTTAGCAAACTGTGGTTTCTGTATGTACATTCAGCAATTTGCTGTACCCTTACTTTTTCCTTGCTCCTATATATTTGAATTGTGTCAGTGGGAGGAAGTGGAGAACTTATAGTATCTGCATTGGTACTTGCAACAAAGATAAAGATATTTATTTTCCAAAGTTATTTTTTAAGCTAATAGTTCCATATGAGTAGATTGAAGAAACAAATAGTACTTCAGTGTAAAGATGGCCCAATTCTTAAATCAACCAGATTTGCTTTTAGTTTCTTGCATTATCCTTATTGTCTGTATGGAAGAGTGAGTATTTCAGATGAAATGGAGGTTTTCAAACTGTCTTTAAACTCCTTTGTAGAGCATACAGGATTTTGTAACAACAATTATTTCTTTGAATTCCAGTCATTATTGTCAAACCCTTGAAATTACTGAACCTACTCATCTTCCACTGAGGACAATCCACATGTAATAGATGCTCTTTGCATCATTCGCTTTTCTTAGTAACTTGTTTCAAGTTGTGGAAATGAAGCAAACTGACTTGTCAGAAACTCTAATGTAGTATAGGTTAGGGTGAGAAATATGGAAGTTTCTAAAAGAAGTGAATACAAGGCAAAATATAATATGGCAACATTTCTACCTGAAAAAGTAGTTAGAAATAATTGAAGGTTTTCTTGCAGTTTTTATGAATAATGTTGGGAGAAGAAAACCTGAATTTGCTGATGGTTACTATGACCCAAAATGACAGTAGCTTTCATTTTCTTTTAATTTAAATAACTTGAATATTCTTACTCATCTTGTTGAAGCCATTTGGATTGAGGACACCCAGCAGCTTTTAAGATTGTGTTCCCAAATAGGAAGGAATACATTGTCATGCAAAAGGAAGACACAGTATGACTTGCCTGGGGTATAATGAGGTATTTCAAAATAATTTACTGTCTGTCTTCTCCGGAAAAACAGCAATTACCATACTGTTATTTCTCCGGTATAACTTAAAAGGAAGAGCTTGTCTCAAAGATTTTTCTATTCTTGCCTGTAAGGAATACATTCAAAGAACTGGCAGACTTTTTAAAATGTGTTAGGCATGTTTTTCTCAATTCATGCTGAAACACTGCAAAAACTGATCCTAACCCTTCAGTAACAGACTCTTCAAAAAACTGGGACATTACCTGCTTTTAAAACGTGATTACAGTTTACTTCTGTTAAAATGCAAATGTCATGCAGAGACCATTGCTTTTAAAATGAAGGCATCCCCACAAAGGTTGCATTAAGGTCTCGTTAATCCATGTTATCAGCGTTTGAGACGTGTTTGAGAGAATAACTCCTTTATCTGTTTGCAGAGTATCACTTCTACTGGAGTTGTTTTGGTTTGGTTTTTAAGTCAAAATATCTGGAGAATTAATTAATTCAACATTTACATTGCTTCATGATTCAGCATTTTTTTAATTTACACTTCACCGGCTACATTGAGTTTGGACTAGTGCAAAGAAGGGTCTGTTCAAAGAGTAAGTCTGGGACATTAAGGAGCTCTAATACTGATTGACAATTGCTCCATATGTGGCTCCAGGCAACTCACTTAAACCTGTCAAGTCACTCTGGGTAATTGTGAAAATGGAGGCTATAATACATACATATCTTGCAGCCAGTTAAGAGGATAAATTAATTACTTGAAATTAGCTTGTAAATTTATTTTAATTTTCAGTCCATCATCCACTGCTGTTATTATATACAGCAGTGAATATATTAGATCTGGCTGCAGGGAGCTTATGATATGCCAGGACTCTCCTGCTTTTTTTAAAGAGGTTCAAACAGTGCAGAAGAGTTGATGATTTACCAGGGGAGGGATGTTGGAGGCAGTTCCCCAGTGTCCCCACCACTTTCCCTATAGTCTCAGCTCACACTCAAAAAGTGTAGGAAAACAAAATGATTTCTGAACCCTGGACGTCTTCTGATGTTTGGCCATCCCAAGAGGAGGTCAGAGAGGCATTGGGTCTGTCTTCAGGCCTGCAATGTGGAGCCTGAATGCTGGGCAGGGATAACGTTGGGTGTTGCCTACAGGGCTCCTCTGTGTCTGTTCCTGTGTTGGGAAATTTTTTGCTCTTATTTTGAAACTCTCAGTAAAAATACTGTCCAGAAAACAGGCAGTTAACTACAGTCCAGGAAACAACAGGAATGCTCGGGTCCAGTCCAAACACCTGGGGAAATCAGTGCATGCCCTTGTTACCTGCTCCTCACTACTTGCTTCCTCCGATGCGTGCTGCGCCTCTTCATGAGCAGCATGTGGGGACTGATCTACCACAAGGTACTTTGTGAGATTAATGTGCCAGATTCGGCCCATAGATTCATCTGAATCACCTGCTAGGAGGCTCTAAAGGTTGTGATAATTAAGTGATGCTGCTTTTACAGTGTATTACACCATCTGGCTCCAGACTTAGTTGTCTGTGTTTGGTAACTGATCTTGTTTGGAAATAAAAATACCTTCTGAGGCCCTAGCTTGATTTGCTTTCACAATTAAAGAGGTTCTTCAGCTTGTCATCTGGGCCCATAGCCTGCTTAGTTAATGAGCACCGTTAGGAAATAGGAAGGAAGGTGCAGGGAGTTACCATCTGGAGCTAAGCAGAAAGGTGAGGAACATGCCCACAGTACATTTTTCCATTTTTACGCAGAATTGCAAGACAGGTAAGTAATCCTAGTACATTCACAAGTCTGTACAGAAATGTAACTATTTCTAGGAAACTTTTTTGGAAGGAGCTTCCTGTCACATTGCAGTGACTTTTTATTTAGTGTATCTCTTTTCTTTAACAGACATCAAAAGCCTTGATGTCTCTTGAAGGAAAAGGGTTTGAAGGGTATGTAAGAGTGGAGGGGCTCACAGCCATTTTCTGACCACTAATACATGGTTTAGAAATCAATTGCATTTATTTACCAGTAGACAGGCATGTTTTCTGGGGCTGGTTTTGGGCTCTATTTTCTGAGTCCCAGGCTGCCCTTACCTGTTGGCCAACCCATCAATGTTAAGGGCTTGTAACAAAGTTATTATCAAAACTACAAGAGGAATTTTGGTAGGGTGCGGTAACTTCCTACTGGACCACATTGCTGCACCCTGTAGCTTGAGATCCCAAAGTGAATGTACAGGCAGCTACTTATGCCTCTTTGTTATCTTGGCTTTAATTGGAAGCTTACCTAAATGCGAGGACTGGGAAGCTGTTACAGGGAGACTGTCCTTTTCACCTTCACGATAATGTGTCTCAGAGGATTTGAAGGCCTAAAAGAATAATAAATTTTCTTTTAATGAGGTGGTAAAACTCTAAATTGCTGCATCAGATCCCATATTTCCTTTGCAAATTAGGAAAGAACCAATATTCCAAACTCATGGAGGAGATCGTAAATGTCTTGTATCATGCTAGAAAAAAATTTCTGTAGACACTGGATGTTTAAGGAATATGATGAATGATCTCCAAAGGAATAGTTGTATGATATGTTTTCCGTTACACCTGCAGGACCACAAAGTAGAAGAATTCAGAGGTTCTCCACTTTATTCAGTTTTGATAATCAGTTATGAGATGCTACTACGATCTTTGGATCAAATTCAGGCTACAGAATTTAACCTCCTAATCTGTGATGAAGGACATCGTTTGAAAAACAGCTCAATTAAGACAACTACAGCCCTTGCTAGTCTGTCTTGTGAGAGGAGAATTATCCTTACTGGTTAGTATCTGTAGCTACTTTTAATATTTAGCTATGCTAATAGTACTAGGTTGGAGTAAAGGAAAAAGATATTGTAAGCACAGCAGGAGCACAGTATAAATTTTGGCAATGGGTATTAAATGCACAAATCTTGGGTCTTGTAAAAACAGATTATTTCCAATTTTTTTAAATAAATGCAAAATTTGTCTAACTTCAGGGACAGGCAAGGAATCTGGGAACTTCTGTAAGGGAATCAGGACTCTGTTTTCATACGCTCATTGTTTTCCTTTGTAGTTATTTAATAAAATTGATTTAGAACTTGACTTTTTTAATTCCTTTGTCAAAACAATTAGATGTGCAGTCTGTTTAGTAAGAGAATAGCTTATTAATTGTGATAAAGTTTTAGATTAATTCAGAACTCTGAATAATTCACATTGAAACAAAACAGCTGTTTTCAAGATACATTCTTAACATTAAACCCTGCATTCGATGATTGTACTTTTATCGTTTCAAGAAAAGGTTACCAAATGCAGAATTTAAATTTTTTTTCTCTTTCCAGGTACTCCAATCCAAAATGACTTGCAAGAATTTTACGCATTAATAGAGTTTGTGAATCCAGGAATACTTGGTTCTTTATCCACATATAGAAAGATATATGAGGAACCGATTGTCAGGTCTAGAGAACCTTCAGCAACAAAGGTATATTATTTTAAAAAATGCAGTTATAGAAGAAAATTTATAGGCAGCACTGTGAAATTTACTTTATATGGAATAAAATGAAGCTCAGGACTACTAATGGTAGCCAAAGCTACCTATTTGAAATAAATTCAGTTGTTTTCCAAAGGCCGCTAAGGAAAACATGCATGTTGAAATCACATCATTTCAGCTGCCTATTAATTAGCAGGCAAAAATTGTTCTTCCAACACCCTGCGTTCCCAAAATGCCATGCGCATTACAATATGACAATACTTTGTTCATTCTTAGTTTCTCCACAGTACTGCAAAATCTGTATCATTTCATTGCATCAGTCAAGAAATTCTGGAATATAATTTGAACCTTGGATGTCTTCTGGGACATTATCTTCCTTTATAAGGCTTTAGAAACCAGACCTAGAACTAAGCTAATGCAATTGTACTAATTGGAGAAGAATTGATCATTACAGTCCCATGTTAGAAAATGGTATCATACATTTAAAATGTTCTTTAACTACGTAATTAAAATCATACAGAAAAATATTGTGATAAAATGCAAGATTATCATTAATTTTGTGCTTTGTTCTTTTAGGAGGAAAAGGAATTAGGAGAGAAAAGAGCAGCAGAACTCACACGCCTTACTGGACTCTTTATTCTTAGGAGAACACAGGAGGTTATAAACAAATTTCTGCCCCCCAAAAAGGAGAGCATAATCTTTTGCCGACCAACAGCACTGCAACTTGAATTGTATCGAAAACTGCTTAGTTCTCGAGTTATTAGATCCTGTCTACAAGGCAGGCTAGAAAACAGTCCTCACCTAATATGTATAGGAGCTTTGAAAAAACTTTGCAATCATCCGTGTCTTCTGTTTAAAGCTATAAAGGTATCTATTTGCATGAGGGTGGGTGCCTACAATTAGTCATTTCAGCAGGCAAAGGTCACTAAAACTATGTTGTGGTCAATGTGCATGTTACTTAAGGTGATTTCCATACTCTCTTCTCACATACCGCTTGCTTTGGGAGACCTGCTTTCAAAAACATTACTCAGGGAAGGTACCTCACCAGTTTCCTGTTGCCTTATGGTATTTTCTTGTTCCTCGTGTATTTTCCCTCTTAATGTTGTCTCTGAATATTTGTAAAAATACATATAAATGTAAATTTTACAAAGAATGCTGTTAGCTAGAGATTATTCTGTGTAGTCTGCTGGTTCCTCTGAAACCTCCCTGTCCACATGATAGTTTCACTCTCTCAAGCTTGGTGACAGTGGGAGCTGCAGGCTCAAGATATCAGTGGTACTAGATGTCTCCATTTCCACTTCTCGTAGGATCCTATCACACTGTACACATTGTTATTTCTATACAAATGTTCTCATTGCTATAGGTAAATAATGTGATAGTTAGAACTTGGTAATACTAACTTCTGTAGCCACTAGTCAAAGCCCAAGTAAGGTGGGTGGAAATGTAAGTCTTTCTAATAAGGTGTACTTCATGACTTGTAGGAATGTCCACAGCACAGACCTCTGTAACTTTGAATACTGCCAAGTAAAGTTCATTGCCTTTACTTCATAGTATAAGCATTAGGAAATTTCCATATGTGAAAGTGTAACCCTTCAGAAACTATAGGGATGGAAAGGACTATATGTGCAAGTCATTTATTACTGTTGCAGTTTTGGGGTTATTAGTTTGGCTTTTTCCTCCCTGTGAAACATTGATTTTCAGATCACAGCAAAATATTACCTGTATTTCTTCTATTTTATTGGTTTTACTTGTTAGCTTTTCTTCATTTCCAGTTGCATAACTGAATCTTAATGGTAGCGTCTTCCTAACAAAAGTCAATGGTTGGGGAGTTCCACAGTAAGATATCATGTAATTTAGAAAGAATAATCAGAGTATTGATTTTTTTCCCCCCACCTTATAGACATGGCTTTGTTGTGGGTGTACATCTGTGTGGTTGTTTAAGTAGAGAAGTAGAAGTAAACCACATTTTTCAGTTTTAAGTATTTCAACCTTCTAGTCAGCTGCAAACAACATCTTACATTAGAGGATATAAACCAAAATATCAATATTTTAAAACTGTGCTTTCAGTGCAGTATTGGGAGGTTGTAGCGCTCACGTGATACAGTACTTTGTGGCAGCTTTCAATACCTCCTTTTGTCTTCATAATAAAAATATAGCAAAGTTTAAAAAAACCCAAAACATGTTAGAGGGGATATAGGATTTGAATGCTTTTATTTTCAATAGGAAAAAAGCTGTGATCCTACGTCTGATGAAAATGATGAGTCCAGTCTCTATGAAGGTCTAATAGAAGTCTTTCCTCAAGATTATACTTCGGACACTTTCTCTGAAACTGATTCAGGAAAATTGTGGGTGCTGGTGAAGTTGCTAGCAGCAATCCATGAGTTCAATTCTTCCGAAAGGCAAGTGTGAAAGAAAGGTAAAAGAGACATAATGGGAGTGACCTGCTCAATGTTATTTTGCTTTTCAAATGTATGGGGATGTAATATTCAAAATAAAGGCATTGCAACTGTTTGCAGAGGTGCCAAGCATATTTATGCATTGTACTCCTGGTTCTTCCTTGTTAAATTACTAAACTAGGATTTATAGCTGATATTTTCAAAGTTGTTCTTCATATTTTTTCAAGATAAAGATACTTGTATTTTTCATACTGAGTTCCAGCAAGTAAGATAGAGTTTGCTACAGCCCCTGTACTATCACGTACTGTCTACTTGCAAAGACTTTCCAATGCTTTGTATCTCCTTGAGGAAATGTATTCGTATATTAAATACTTTAAATTGCACTAAAATATTTTAAATTACTAGATTGTAAGTTCCTCTTTAATGACATTTCACTGCTTAGTGCTTACTGCCTTTTCTGTTGAGGGCAACTAGTCTCAACAGATGAACTTGCACAGCAACTGCTTATTTTCCCCGTGGTAAATGCCACTGACACGTAGGAAAACCTCTGTTTATCATGGGATAATAAGATGCACACAGTTAGTTCCTATGCAGTTGCTGATTCATGGATATTTCACATGACCTTGTGTCCCATGATAACTTTTTTACGTACTCATGTCTTAAAGCCCAGCTATTCCAAAAGTATCTAGCTTTTAGCTTTTATTTAAATCGATGCTTAAATAGGACATGCTGTAATTCAGTAGCAGGAATAACAGCAGATCTCTTGGCACTGTAATGTAATGTAATTTGTTTCTTCCCATTGCTCTCTCTTTACAAATTAGGAGTCTGTGCCTGTTGGAGTTTATATGCCTAACATGCATTGAAACCAATGACAGCTAAATATCTAAATGTAGTGGCCTTATTTCTTGTAGGTCAAAAGAATCAGGGGTATCAGGAAAAAGCACCTTTCCCCCTATCAGTGCTACGGCAGCTGCTGAGTTACAGCTGGTGTTGAGGCATTATTTTACACTTTTAAAAGTTTTGTTGCTTTAATTCAGTGCTGTTCATGTTTCTTTTTCATTTGTTTCTCTGCTCTCATTAGTACTAAATAGTTTTTGCAATAGACAGACTCAATTCCTGTCCTCTTTTAAAGTTTGTATTATATTTTTGAGTGAAAACAAAGGTGTGAATTTGGGGTTGAGTGACAAAAAATATCAATCTTGCAAAGTCTTTGCAAACAAGTCTTGGATGTAGTTCAACTGTAAAATGTAATAATAAAAATACTTTAAAATATTTTTAAAAAGTTAATTTATCAGGTTTTCCCTGAAATTATTTGTCTAGTTCTTCAGTACTTGTTTTTAATCAAAATTATTTTAAAAAATGGAGCACCTTTGATGGAATTTTGTACATTTAGTTTAGAATATAGAAGACCTCCAAGCAAGATCTGGCAGAACATGCCCTAACTGTGCTTATTATTTTATTTATGGCTTAAATTCAAAAGATCTTTCCTTGTCCACTCAGTAGAGTCATCCTCAATATCTGGGAGGATAGAAATTCTAGATTTGCAGATCTCTGAAACTTACTTAGTCAAAACTTCAGAGAAAAAACACCAACATAGTATGGGTCATTAGTGTAAGGAATCAGGAGACTGATTTTGCTTTAAATAAAATAACAACAAATATCAAGACTGTATTGTTTGTGGTATCTTTCGCTATCCTTCATCCCAGTTCTTTTCAGTCATAAGATGTAGCAGTCATTGCTTTCCTATTTGACTTTCATGATTTTGTTTATTAGAATTTTCGAAGGTTGTCTATAGAAGTTCACAGTAGCTTTTTCAGTAAGTAGAGTCATAAATATATTATTTATTAGCTGCTACAACGCCCTTTGCAAATGCTGCCTTAACAACCACTACTTTGTATAAATAGAGATTTAAAAAAAAATAAATCTATCTGTGGTTTGTTCTGGTTCCCTGCAATTTATGCATTAAGGCAAATTCTGTTGCAAAGGAAAGCATTCGTTATTTAACATTTGAATGCTTGACAGTAGGTATAATGCATCCAAATCTAGTATGTGCTTCAAATTAATTGGAAATATTTTATTTCTTAGGAAATATGAGTGACCTCAGCTTGATGTGTAATTTTTGTCTGACTTGTAATTTTATTTTCTTTGATGTCTTCAGTAATTTGTTATTGGACTTTACCAAAGTCTAAGATGATAAGTTAACTTTATTTTACTGTTTCACAGAGTCGTACTGGTATCCAACTACACTCAAACATTAAACATATTACAAGAGACATGCAAACGTTATGGATACTCTTATACTAGACTTGATGGACACACTCCTGTCTCCCAGCGGCAACAGATTGTCGATACTTTTAATAGTAAATTCAGTCCAGCTTTTATCTTTTTGCTGAGTTCAAAGGCTGGCGGAGTAGGACTGAATCTGGTCGGAGCATCTCATTTGATCCTGTATGATATCGACTGGAATCCAGCTACGGATCTTCAGGTCTGATACAGCAGTGTATGTGGGGGTTGGGATGGGCATCAAATGAGATCTTGATTGATTTTGAAATGCCTGGCTTTACATGTTTTATTGCTACCCAGTTATCACCTTGCATATTACTGGAGGAAAACTGTCTGAGAAGAAAAGAAAAAACATTTCTCTGTCATATTATATATATTGGTATCATTAGAAGCCCCCTTTGCAGTAAAAAATGAAAGAGTAAATTCTGGTTTCCTTGGAGGAGTCCTGTATCCCCTGTGTCTCCTGACCTGTTTTTAACTGGAAGGTTGCTGTGGGTTAAAGGAGAAGCTGCTGCCCAAGCATTCACACACCATTCAAGTGGCCGCACACACCCCACCTGAGTCTTTAACTGCTAGGACCAAGGTCCCTTCGCAGCGGGTGACCCCTGTGAGCCGATGCGTGCCCCTTTTGACTCCTCACACACTCTCGGGCATGCTCCCTCCTTCTTCAGGCTCAACCCTAGGTGACCGGGCTCCCCTTGTGTTGCACGTATTTACTGATCAGCCTTGGAATTCTGGCAATTTAGCTTCACGGGGGAGTAAAATGCTGAGAGTGAGAGAGGATGCTTAAAAATGCACTCAGTTGTTTTCTAATATATGCACAGAGTATAACCCAAATTGGGGGTTTCCCGCAGAACAGTCTCAGGCGTCGGATTTTATAGAAATAATTTAATTGAAAGGTACAGCAGCAGGGTCAGCTAGCGGGGTGCCTCCAGAGAGGGACGTCGAACAAAGAAATCCCTGGGCAATTATACACTTGTGATCTGTACACCTCCCCCTCGTGCGGTCTTCACACGCTGTTTATGCATCTTTTAGTCTGATGGTGGTTTGTGATCTGGGGTCTTCTAACACCTTATTGGATTCTTTTTCTGTGTCCAGGCAGGCAGGCTGGCCATTGACTGCTCTTATCTTGTTGCTTTGCACTCTCTGTTGGTGGTTGGAGCCTCCTGACCTTCTGGTTTACACTTCTTGTCCACCTGCCCTCGCTGGCAGAAAATGGGGAACGGAGAAGTCCCAGACCGAGGGAAAAACACTACCAAAACATCAGTGTGTTATCTACGCTTTCCTCATACTAAAAAACTAAAGACAGCACTGTACCAGCTGCTAGGAAAATTACTAAGAAAATTAACTCTGTTGCTGCCTAAAGGCTTCAGCAAATCTAGCTACTTATGCTAAGTAAAGCTAGACAAACAGCATAAATCACACCATATTATAATTCTAAGTAATTTATTCTAATTAAAACGTACTTATTTAAGCGAAACAACTAATATATCTCAACCCCGTGTTTCTAAAAAGAAAAGAAAATTCTGATAAGACTGCACAGCAAGTGTTGCTGTCGATTTGCAATACCTGAGAAAAAGGGAGAGGTGCTGATCAGAATTAAGAGAATGAGAAAATCATGTGGCATTGATGCTAGAAGAAAGAAAACAAGGCCAGTGCTGTACTGTTCCTGTAACGGCACTGTTGGACTCAAGGGATTATTTAGTTGGCATAAAAGTGTTCAGTTAAAATAGTCCTTAACAATAACAATTAAAAAAAAATCTTTTTATCAACACAATAAGAAACTTTTTATTGTAGAGTAATGCTGTGTGCTTAATACCTGAAATAAACTCTGATTCTTGGCCCTGCTCCTGTTCCAAATGTGAATTAGTACCCTCATGTGGTCCCTTGTCCTGTTGCTTGAAACACAGTCTGCAAAATCAGTCAAAATTGCTACAGGTTGCCAAAGACCACAAGCCATGTTGTGGGTACTTGTATCCAATATGTATGTGTAACCCTTACATTTTTAACAAAAACCATATAACAGGACTCAGTTACATTTTGTTTGTTTAAGAATTAAAGGGTGTGTGAAACACTGATTTTACAATTTTAAAAGAAATTGGAATGTCATTTTTGAAGCTGTATTGTGGCAAAAAACATTTGGAGATGGTGGAGGATGATGAGTATTCCTGAACTATTAAACAGCTGCTAATGCTTGGAAAACAAATATGAAGAGGGGATTGCTGGCAGAAAAGAGGTGAAACCCCAACCTTCCTACTATACTACAGAGAAAGAAAGGGGAGCATAAATGTCAGAAAGTAAATTATGTTATCAAAATTATTTACAGTTAATAACAGAAGACTTTTGTGAAAACAGTCAAAGACAGTTCTTGAATGCTTTCTTTGGACAACATCATTTTGAATGCAGAACTGGTAATTTCATCAGCGGAGTTTGCAAGTTTTAGTTTAAATACTGTTGTATAGTAGACTTAATTCGCTTCATCTTTTTCCTTTCTTCAGGCAATGGCCAGAGTGTGGAGAGATGGTCAGAAACACACTGTATATATCTACAGACTGCTAACCACAGGTCAGAGATGGTGCTCAAACGTACCCCTGAGTGAGAGAGCTAGTGAAATTTTGTCAGTAAAAGAAAGGGAGGGAGTATTTTTGGAAATAATTTGCTCTTTAAAAATAGATATAATTTGTTCTGAATTCAGTTAAAATAGAAACATCACATTGATTCATTTAGCTTTGCTTTGCTTTTGCTTTAATAATGGAAAATAGTGGTTTAGCATTTCCTATGAATATTGTTATGAAGAAATGGATTTGACTTTTCTTCTTGAGAATACGAGTAAAAAATTATCCCAGTGTGTCTTTTTTTTTTTTTTTTCAATA
>VFFE01005878.1:368589-545833 GCA_008921705.1 Burhinus oedicnemus | reverse complement strand
TTTTTTTTTTGTTGGCGTTGTTGTTGTTGCATCTCAGGTGGAGAGATGGTTTAAAAAAAAAAAAAAAAGAAAAAGCGCCAAGCCAATTTCTGCTGTATTTATTTGGGATCTGTATTACCCAGGCCGGGAACGCTGCACCACTTTAATTATTTCGATGTATATATATTTCCATTGTGTTGATCCCGCCCTGCCTCCGCTGCCTGCTGGTTATCCCCCCCTTCTTGGTTGCCTCCTCTCCCTCTCCTCCCTGAATATCGTATCTATATGGACAGAGCTGGTTCGCTATGTACGGATTTGAATTTCGGTTTGATTCTTGCACGTGGAAAAAAAGAAAAAGAAAAAAAAAAAAAGAATTCGTTGACCTGGTGGAAATAAATCCGTGAACACGAGCGGCCGCGGCGGCGGGGGCTGGCGCTGCCGGCCCGGGGGCTGCGGCTCGGCCGGGCGGGGAGCGCGGCGCTGGCGCTAGCGGCAAACCTCTCCCGCTTCCTTGCCAAAACACTGAAACAACCGCTAAAGACTTTAATTAAGAAGGGTAATTAGTTCGGATTGATCAAAGCCGGGTTGTTATGTTATTAGCTGCTCAGCAGACTCTGCCAAGCCGAGCTTTGAAAGCGGAGCTCGCTCGTCGGTGGGCGCCTGAGGGGTGGCGGGAGGGGGCGGCTGCGTTTGTCACACCCCCCCTCCCTCGGGGGTAACAGAAACAGGCACGAAAAACGGGTGCCGCCCCCCGGGAAGAGCCGCTGTACCGCTCAGCCCCGGGCCCGGGGGTCCTTTCCGGGCAGGCGGAGCCGCGCCGGCACACGGCGGGGTGGGGGGGGCGGCCGGGCGGTGCTTCTCTCCGGGGCAGGGCCCGAGGTCGGCGGTGCTGGGGGGGTCCGGGGAGAAGCGCCGGGAGCCCCGCGGGCGCCGGGGGCTTGCCCCGTCCTCGGGGCAGCCGGTGGCGGCGTTTGCGGGGCCGCTCGGGAGCGGAGCCCTCGCCAAATAGGTGATTTGGTCCCGCGGGGCATCCCTGCTCTTGTCCAGCTTTTACAGCATCTGGGGTCCTCGCTGGGTTCTGGCTGTACGGGAAGAGTCGAGATGGTTATACGCCTACTTAAAGCGTTACATCCAGGAGAGGGGGATTCCTTTGCGGGCGGCGCCCCCGCCCCCCTCCCCGGGCTGACTCTCTCAAGGGTGTTTGCAACCGGCAGCCTTTAAGTTTTTTAACTTTAAGTTGTCTCACCGCGCACCTTTGAAGGTGCCTGAGAGGGGAAGCGAGTCTTTCTCCTTCCCCGCACCTCGGATGACTGAGGTAATCCTCCGCACGGGCGACTGGACTCGCAAAAAGCAAAGCAACAGGTCGGACCCGCAGCTCAGCCAGCCCCCCGCGGCACCCCGGCAGGGCTCAGCCCCTCGCCGAGCCCGGGGCACCCCAGGGGACGCGGCGGCTCCCTCCCGGCTGCCGAGGAAAAGCAGCCCGGAGCCCGGCTGGCGATTGGGGCGGAGGGACTTCCCTGCGGCCCACTGACACGCCGTTGCGTGTGCAGCGGCGTGGGGACCCCCCGCGGAGCGGCTCTCCGCTCGGGAGGCCCCGGGGAAACGGAGGGGCCGCTCCCCGCTTTTCCAGGCTGATTTGCGGCGGCAGGGGCAGGCGTGGGCGGCGGAGGGAGCGGGATGCGGGTGACCAGCTGAAGTGACCCCCGGCGAGCCGGGAGGTGGGCTGGCAAGGGGCAGAGAGGAGAGGGTCCTGCAGAGGCGGGGGGACGGGCTGGGTTTCCCCGGAGGACCAGTCCTCGTGGTCGCTTCCCATCCAGCTCCGCCCGGCTCCCGAGGCCAGGAGAGGGTCATTCAGCCTTCAACGGGGATAAATTCCTCCCAAAACAGATGACTGCAGTGCATCGCTGGTTCCTTTTCTTTCCTTGCTTGCCAAAGGTAAACTTTTGCAACACGTAAAGAAAGGTAAGATGTCCTAAAGATCCCCCTGAAATGATGCAGGTGTGCCATTTCTCTGAGCCTTTGCTTGAGTGAAATGAATCGAAGCAGAAGTCCAACTTACTTTTCTTATTGCTCAGCAAGTGTGGTAGTACAAAATACTGCAACTAGCTTGGCAAGGTGCTAAGTATCTTCATTTTATAACTCTTTTAAACAGTGCAAAGCTGTTCAAGCACTGCAGGTATACTGGAACAGTCACAAAAGTATTTCATATCATGATGAAAGGATATGAATGTAAATATATGATGAAATGAAAGAAGAATCTAATCTGGCCACACTGTGATGAGCATGTAACAGCAGTCTCAAATCAAACATCTACGTGAGGCCCGAGAACACAGCAGAAGACTGTGCTCCGGTTACCCAGATGCCTGGCAATTCTTTGCTCTACCTTGTTTCTCCGGACTGTGCTGGGAGAAATGAGGGCTCAGGCTTCCCCAGGCAGCGGCAGTTAATTTATTCCTTTTGTACGGTTAGAGAGGGAGAGAGAATTTCTGACGTTGCTTGACTGTAGACCATTTGCAGGTTTATAAACAGTAATCAGTATTTTGCCTTCCCTCCTGTAAAAGATCTGCAGCTGCCGCATAATCTGGGTTCTTCTGTGTCTTCCTGATGAAAAATGCTATTTTGCTAAGGAACTCATGTGCATGAGTGACTGCAGTTTGAAATGGAGTGGAAATGAGGCACTCTAGTTTTACTCCAAGGTGAAGTAGAGAAAGTCAGCGATGGGCATGGATAAGTGTTTCTCCTTCCTAGATTTCTTCAGGTAAATACTACAGATGTGGGACTCCACAGTGAGATAAGGATAGTTCATTTGTTATTTTGCTATATAAAACCATGTTTGTGTCAAAGGCTGGGATTAATACATGTCTCGGAAGGCCTGCGCAGCATTACCTTTCATTTCCTGTCTTTCAAGATTAATCTCGGGTTAAGTGAATTTCTAGTTAATGGTCAGAGGCAATTCAAAGCTGGTGAAATCGTCATGAGAGACAAAAGCCATTATTTCATATACATTCAAAGCTTAGAGCTGTTAACAGCTCTCCTTACCATAGACAAGATTAATAGTTTTTATCTTTTTTTCTTAGTTTTTTTGTTGTTGTTGTGAATAATTTTCATAGGAGAAATGGAGTCATCCGTACCTAAAGGAAAGTTTACATGTTCTGGTTCCTCCTTGCCAGTCAGCATCATTGCCCTGTTATCCGCATGCTGTATGACAACTGGTCAGCCTCATTCTGCTGGTCCCTTGTGGATGCTGGGAGGTGGGCGTTGGTGTGTCTGGATCTTCTAAAACAGAGCTGCAGAGCTGAGCATTAGCATCCTTAGGACACTGTAGACCACCCCTCATCAATCACAGCAGCTTCACTTTAGGACTGAATACAAGGGAGACAGGACTGGTGCCTATGGGACTCGGGAGCCTACAACGCTTGTCAAGGAGGAGATGTTGCCTTCTACTCCCCATCCCCACCCAGGATTCCTTGGATGGGACTGGGTTTCTTCTGTGCTTGTCAGATGCTACAGTTATGTGAACATGTGTCAATGCTGAAAATGCCATTTATCTGAAAGAGCTACCAAAATTACCAAAGCTGCCATACATTGCTGTAGAAATAAAATACAGCAAGAGTAGGATCTTCTTACAGAGTCAGATACAAAGTTATTTCTGAAGCTGAAATGGTACTGGCTTCACTTTACTACTGCTTTATTGGTAATCAGACGCACCCCCACGAAAAAAAAAGGCGGGGGGTGGGGAAGAGACAAAGATATTAGCGTGACCTTTGAGGTGGTTTGTTTGTTTGTTGTGTGGGTTTTTTAAAAAAAAAAATAAAATCCATGCATGTCAAAATGTAAACTAAGCACAAAGCTTTTCAATAGCTATCCAAAAGCGTGCTCTAGTTCACAGGTAGTTAAATAGAAATCCAGCATATATCAAGGTACCCAAAATGGATATTGGACAATATTAGTCAAGGAAGCATTCTGTTTTTAATTTTCCTTTTTTTTTCTCTTCTTATTTATTAACACAGAGGTGAAAATAGGGGGACTAAATAAAGTGTCACAAATTCATCTGGACCCAGCTCAAATGAAGGCATGTTGATCACAGCTTAGTACCAGAACAGTTTAATTGGACAGTGCTTGAAAACTAGAAATTAGAAAGCTCCTACTCTGCACCTCATGTGCCCTACTTAGAGTGCAACAGTCACCATTTTGTTCTTTGGTGCTTGGTAAAGAAAATAGGGACTTAATTTGCACCTGGCATTTTGACATGCCAATATGAAATAATTATAACTCTGTAGGTATGTAAAAACTTTCCTCCCACTGGCTGTTTGGTTACTGGTTTGCTCAGGCACCATCCTTACAGAGGGAGAGTTCTGTGGTAACCTGCTGGCAACTGTAGTAGGAGCAATTCAGTAGTAACTCCCACCTCTCCTGTAAAAGCAGCGGTAGTTTTAGCATGTGTAAGAGCAGTGGTACCTCCAGCTCCACTCTGTGCTGTGCCCCCCTTCTGCTCCCGGTGCAAGGCTGCAGGCTGGGTGACTTTTGGATGACCACGCAGGGGCTGCAGACCACACCGCGACCCCCTGCAACTGCTGGTCGGACTCGCTGTTAGTCCTGTGAGTTTGCAGAAAGTTGTCTTTTTGCTTCAGTAATCTGCGACTCTTGAAACAATACAAAACTTCTTGTTTTAAAACCTCTGGTGGTATTATGTCCGTCTTTGGTCCTCCTTTGAAGCTCTCATGGAAATTATTTAATGGCTTCACTTTCAGTCGCTCTGTTGTCATCGAATCCTTGCGTATTTAATTAGGCACAGTATTAAATCCAATAACCATGCCTGTGGAAATACAAAACCTCCTCCCTTTCCACCTTTGAGATGGCTAAGATTTTACCACCATTTATATGTGATTTCTAAGAAATCATCTTCAGTTACCAACCGATTAAAACACACAGAGAAGCTGGTTTTCTGATTAATTTTTTTTTTCCTGAAGAATTCAATGAAAAATTAATACATAATAACTTTTATTTTGGGTAGAAAATGAAAGAGTGATACTTTGCAGATGTAAGCGTGAGCAGCTTATCTGCAACTGCACAGGTAGGTTAAATGTTTATTTTCAGGGACGGGACTATAAGAACCAGCTGCAGGCTGACACAGCATGTAAGAGAAACCTTGATTCATGGTACTTTAGCTTAGAGGGATTAAATACAACTGATGACACATAATAAACCTTTTCAAAATATTTCTAAGACACCTGTTAACCTCTTGATATTACCATGAAACATCTGAAGAGTTTACACCTCCACATAAAAACCTTGCCTAACTCAGATTTACAAGAAATAATTTTGAACAAGAACTTTCTTTTTAAATAACAATAATGAAAAACCTCTTGGATGATAAATACATTCAGATGAATATTTTTTTCTGAAAAAGTGAGAATTTTTAAAAGTAATCTCTCCTGAAGAAGTTAAACAAAATCTGAACTACAATATGTTCAGAAAAATAATCGTTTAGCTTTAACTAGAAAAGGCTTTGATTGATTGTTTCTTTCCTTATGTTCACCAGAAAAAAAAAAGAAATGGCAATCTTATTTTAATTTACTGTATTTTAAGGGAACAATATGTTGACTCTTAAATAATAAAAATGATTACAAGGAACGCAGGAATTGCATAATCTTTTTTCTTTTATGATTGCCAGCAAATACATTAATCTACATATCATAAATAAAAGTATATCTTAAAAAACACTTTAGTCTGCTTTAATTGAATACTAAAAGCTGAGGGCCAATGCTTGCTTACGTCCAGTAATGCTTTTGCATCCCATGAACCTGGTAAGTGCAAGAGATAGAGAAATGAATTTAGATGACATTTTTCAATTTATGGGAACAACCAGTTTGAAGAGCTACAGTAGAACTGTCTAGAACAGTTAGTTAAAGACCAAAACAAATTCATAATTACTTTTGCGGCCAACCTGTAATTATTACAATTTCATATAATAAAGTAATGGACTGTTTTGATTTTCTGGTCCTAAGAAGCAGAGACACCCTCCCCTACAAACAGTGTTTCTTCTGTTCTTGTGGAACGTGCTGGTTCTCTAGGTATATTCTTCTCACATACCTTTAGAAATGCAGTGTACAGTTACATTTTTTTGAAAATATTAAATTACATAAGGATTGTAACTACAGCAGAGACTGAGTTACCCCAAAATGGATCTGCCACAAGAGAGGCAGCTGAGTCCTCAGCAATGCAAAACTCATATTCCTTGAAAAAGCAGTCAGAAATTGTTCTAAATCCTCCCTGATGCTGAATGTTATTGCACACCAGACTGACTTGTAGTGGAAGTCACAGTGGGCAAAGAGCTACTTTAATTTATACAAGCAAAGGAGTAAATCACAGCTGCGTTACATTTACTATATTTAACTTACATCTGTCTCTATACTAATTACAGAGGGTGTTACTTTATAAGATTTTTTTAAAAAATATTTTTGTAGAAATTTCTTTTACAAATCAGCATTTATAAGTCTCTGTAGAAGTTTGCAAGTAGATTTTGATAAAACGTGATTATAAAAACTTGTTTTATTGGGAGGAGCTTGCCTGAAACCAGAGATAACCAGCTTAAGGGTAAGGAAGAGCCTGCTGGGTTGGGTTCTCGCCCGAGGAGGTCACGCTCACGTGCAAACGCTCCTTCTGCTTCACGTGCATCCAAGCACTTCAGTGGTGTCTGTCCCGTGCTATAGAGTCAGTGTATCTATTTTGGTCTTTCCTGCTTTCCTTGGACTGCTTCTCTTCGCATAAATGACAAACAGCCACAGGATCAGAGAGAGCACTGGAGATGTGACTGGGGTCCCAGATCTGCAGCATGAGATTGGCGCAATTGCAGGTGTTCAGCACCAATAGTTTGCAAGAGAACCACCTTTTTAAATGTGGATTAATTAAAAATGATTTTACTATGCTTAAACAACACATAAGCAGATAGAAATCATTTAAATGTGGATGTGAGGCGTCTCAGGAGTATTCCCTAGTCCCCAGGCTGTTTGCTATTCCAGATTCTGGGAACTAAGCATTCATTCTGTGAGTGTCAGAAAAGAACTGTTGGTTACTCAGGGTGGGGTTGCAATAGTTTTGAAAGATCCTGATTTCACCCTAGTGCACAATGAAGATAAATTCTGGAATTATGAGATTATTCACTAACTGGCATTCTTGCTTTCTCAGTCAGTTTTGCTGGTCGTGCTCTTCGTACGAGCCATCTGCTGCTTCTACAGAGCTCTTAGTCTGGTTTTTTTTTTTTTTTTCATTTCTTAAGGAGAGTGAAGCACCAACTTGTAAAGTGTCCCACAGTCTTATCCAAGGTTTAGATATAGTTACTCCCTCCCTCCTTTTTTTAATCAAGTGGTTACCAAACACCACATGGAGTAATTACATTATGAATAATTTATTTTCTGGATTTTGCTTTTCTTTTAGCAAAGTTCAGTTCAGAACAAACTTGTTCAAGGCAGAGTCAAACCAGCCTATCTACCCTGGGCAATGCTCACACCAAAATTTTGGGCATCTTAACAGGAAGCAAATGGAAATGTCTGTATTTTCTACACTGTCAGCCGAGAGACACAGGTGCCTCTAGAAGCATGAAAAAGAGATTCAGGTTCTGCCTGCACTGCAGATAGTCTGCAGCTCTTCTAGCAGCCTTCTGAAGCAATCCAGTTACCAAAGCGTCCCTCTTCTCTATTACGACTTCTGGGACAACAAGAAGAAATCCCAGCAAATGATGCTGGTGACCACTCTTTGCATAATCATTTGGTGGTGAAGTTGCTTATCCACACAGCTGGAGGATGGGCAGCTGTACCCTGCTTTGCTGGGTTGGCTCACAACACCAACATCTGCATCCTTAGGAGACCATCCTAGTCCTCACACCATGAAGTATGCTGAGTGAAAGCACGCTCCAAGCCTCCGAGTTTGCTTTGCATCTGCCATGAAAACATTGATGGGGCTAGCAGGACAGTAAGCACAAAGGGCTCCTTCCCCTGCCCTCCTGGGCCAGGCTTTCAGAGGGGACAGAGCTGCTGTTCTTGCTGGCTGCCCTGGAGCACGCGTGTTGTTTTCAAGCAGCCTTGGAAGCAGGGATGAAATCCCAGTCCTACTGCCTCACAAGTACATGCTGCAATTGCCGGCTGCTCTATGCCTTGCGTGCCTGGCTGACCAGTGCCTCAGTTTAAAGAAGAGAGATGAAAAACGCGCTCGTGTTCTTACAAGAGCACGTGGCTTGCTATTGTGTGGCTTGCTGTTTTTAACTTTGCCCTTGGATTTGGGTACGGTCCCTCTTGTGTTGTGCAGATTAAGGACTTCTTCATGCTGGATGAGCTGACTTCTGACAATTGTTTGATTTCATTATCACATGTAACTCTTGCTTGCACCTGGTAGATTTTAAGAGACCTCAGGCTCCCGTCAATGCAAGCTGGAATGACTCGTTCTGGAGCCCCGTGGTTGTGTCCATATTCAACCGTGAAGACTTTACGGCCCAGCAAAGTGCTTGGGCAGATTGGCTGTAACTGCCGGAGGTGATGTCAAAGCAGTTGCTGTGCCTAGCAGTTAGCACAGCTGAGGGAACAGAAAGGTTCTGGATTCTTCAGTGAAGAAAAGTTAAACTCATAGGAAACTTCTCCCATCTCTTTAAGAAATACCCCAAATTAATTTGAATTTATGGGATTGTTTAAACTTTGCAGCTATTTGGTATAATCAGGAAACCTGTCCTTTGTTTGCTTTTGAAAAAGCCTCTTCCTTGGAGCAGACTTTCTTTTAGATACCTGCACATTTCCAACAAATACATTATTTGAAAATAATATCACTGGAGAATGAGTGTATTTACCTAGCAAAGGCTAGCATAAGCAAATCTGACTATATAAACCTCCCCATATTTCCCACTCACATATAATATTTTGGGTTGTATGAAGTCACATAAAAGGAAATGCTTCTTGCTTTATCTGTGAAACATTTGCAACGAGTGCAGACAACCTTCTTGACACCTGGATACCTATCAACATCTTCAAATGTTTGAGAGCCATCATACCCCATACCTTATACCTGGGAAGCCAAGAGGAGAGGAAGCGCTAGGAGGAGTCTCGCAGTGGTCTCGAGGCTGCTGGGGCTGGATCAGGTGTGAAGCCGAGACCTAGACGAGCTGGTGGCGATGACTGCAGACACACTCCTGCTTTCTTGCCTCTTCCCCACACTGGGGACCTGAATTAACCGGCAGCCCATGGGCCGGCATGAACCCGCTGTAAGCCATTTGACGGCTCCTTTGCGTGGCAGCTGCACTTGTAGGGTGTGTGATCCATTCGCAATGAAGAACTGAGGTTTGGAGACCCTTGATCTCAGGCACTGGGGCTCCTGCCAGGCTGCGATACTGAAGAGCTTATGTAAAATCATACTGCTGTGATCACACCGAGGGTCTCTGGAGTTTGGGTGAGTTTTTGTTTTGTTTTGTTTTTTTTTTTTTCTGAGAGTGGATTTTAAATCTTATTAAAATGAATGGAAAAAAAAACACCCTCTCTCCTTTGCGTCCAACTGATCAGATATGAAAATTTTTGTAGGCAATTGTCCTGTGTTATCAGGAATCTAAAAAAGTAAAATATGGTTTATGGTAGCTTAGTTTGTAACTAATAATTTTCCCTTTCCATGAGGTTTTTCCTAGCTGTGAGGAACACCATACTCTAACTGATCTGGATGTTCTTGAGTATCTTAGTGTTTGACTTTGTTACTGTTTTTAAAGATCTGGTGATATACCATAGTATTCTGTTTTCTTGTAAAAATTAATTCTTCAGTACAAGCAGCAGAAAACCTTTACAATTTAGATACAGATTTTTTAATCCACTTCTCAAGGTTTACCTAATAATGAAAAGTGCTGTGTAATTTTTAATAAAATTACTTATTTTTATTAAGAGCTTGGACAGAAGCTTCTCAGAACTTAGATTTTGCCACCAACTTCAGTAGGACCAACATGAGATATGGGTATTTGAAAGATGGTAATATGAATATGCTGAAATATTATCCACTTTGGTGTCTAATTGCTTTGCAAAGATGTTATGTTAGAATCCAAATATAAGCATTCTGAAGACAGAAAGAGAAGAAGGTGGAAGTGTATCCTCAAAATCTAAAGATTCTGTTTACATCTGTAAAAATGTTTGGGCATCAACAATGGTGAGTATCATAAGTTAGGCATACAATATTTTCCACCCACAAAATGTTACCATGCTATAGTCCATTTCAAAATGTGCTGCTGTATAAATATTTACAGATAATACTGCATTTTTGGAGTTAGTAGTCTGATCTCTTCAACAGATATCTGGGCAGTGTCATTCCGCTGCAGACGTATACCATGCAATCAGCCTTATACTCACAGTGGGATACTGCTGCTAATTGCAACAGTTGTAGCTCAGAATAAGGTAGCAGCTTCTCAGTGAGATCTAAACAAATTAAGGTTAAATTTAAATGGATCAATCAGAAAAAAAACCAACCACCCAACCAACCGTCTGTTGCTTTTATAGTTCATTAGCTATTAGCACTAATAGCAGTGTAAAGGGATTGCTAATTTTCTTGTGATATATTCTATAGGCTATTATCCATTAAAAGGGAGTAGGTTTCAAATGTGACTTGACGGCTTAGGGATCTAACTCAGGTCTTCTTTGAGCTTTCTGAGGATAGATCCCTCGGTCTTCAGGCTTTTTGGTGGGCATAGTCAAGACCGAGCTCTCATGGGATCCTTGTGAGGGAGTATCATCTCCATTTGCTTTGTTTCTTTGTTTTCCCAGGCCAGGAGATTTCCCTGGTCTTTGCTACAAGGAAAGATGCAAGGGTTCAGTATCTATGAGCTGAGACGGTATTTTGTTATTGGCTCCTTCTGTCCTGAACCTTCATCACACCAGTGAAGGAACCTGTTGTCAAGGAAGACAGATGGAATTCAAAACTGGTTTTCTTTTTAAATCCCAATCTGACCACTAATGCCATCATTTTGTATTTGTCCATATGAAAGACAAAAGTGGGTCATAACAAGATATCCTTGAATGATATAATCTTTTAATTAAGAGGAGCATGCTCCTCGTGATGACGAGGTGGGTGACTACAGCACCTGTTCTGGCTAGAAAACTCTGTAATACGTAACAGAGCCCTCCCTGCTCTGAAGAAACAGTCTGAGTTAGGCTTTTGCATTGGAATTACATTGATCATGTCTAAGACTGTAGCTAAGCACAAAGAAACTTGGCATGTAAAACCAGACATAGGAGAAAATCTTCATTGTTAAAGTCACTGACAGATCCTGTCATCTCTGTGAAATCCAATTGAACCAAATCTTTGCTTGATGATTCAGCTGTGAAGGGCAGAGATTTAAGCAATTGTTTTCTGAGGCTAGTAATTGAAAGCAAACAGTGGAAATTCAGTGGGAGGTTTTTGGGAAAACCCAAGATTAGAAACTTGTTTTTCCCATAATTTCCCTTTGCATAAGTAGTTAATTCTTTCTCCCCACCCTTCTCTCTCCCTCACACAGAGAAAAAAAATATTTTTTCAGTCAAACCTGTAACTGTATACTCATTTTGTTTCTGGGGCTTTACGAATTCCTGTGGACAGCAGGTACCTGTGTCTTACTCACCATCCCAGCCTGAATCCCTGGCTCTGTCAGGGACCCCTGCACATGGGCACTTGGCTTGCACAAAGTCCTCCTGTTCAACGCAGTATCAGAACGGAAACAGCTCATAAAGAATGCCGTCATGGAGACATAGAGTCTGCTTTGGCAGAAGGGGAACTCTGTACAGGTCCTGCCACACAACCATGTGACTGGTTGTATTGGCTAATTCCAAAAGAGTTGATTAAACAGAGCCAGGGAATCCTCTTGGGCACTGAAACTCAGTTGTCCATACTATCAAACTAGTTAGTCCAGTCATTAGCATGGTTTAGTGTGGGGCAGCCAAAACAATTCCCAGGCATGGTTAAGTGATTAATATTGGCCAGAGACCATTCCCACTGGGCAGGCTGGATGCAGCCACTCTATTTTTGGAGAGTAAGAAAGTTGAATAATACAGATACAGCTTGGTTTTGTGCCAACAAGGTTAAGTGCCTGCAAATCAGTCCCATTCGTGTTTTATTTACTAATACAGAGGCAGCTATTGTGTATGCTCTTGCTTATGCAATTCAGGTGGTGTTTCCATGGAAGGGCAGAATTGATTGCATATCTACAGGAAAAAAATACATCTGTGCTGGGGATATAGAGCATGTCCAAGCCAGCAGTCCAGTCCCGCATTTTCTGAGGAGTGCTGAAAACTTTAAGAAGCTTTAAGAAGCTGCAGGACTTCTTCAACCATATGGTCAACTCAGATGTGGGACCTTATTTTTGGTGCTGTCTGGTGTGGTGACACAGGCCTGAAGCAGCATTTAGAAGGTTGTTATATATATTTTTCTATACTCACAACGTCTCCACTTTCCAGTATTTAGTGTCACTGATTCTATAAAAAGTGATGAGCTTGACTTAACATACTGTCCTTGGTCAAACTGCTCACAGCAAGGGAAAATGACCTAGAAAGAGTCACACTAAACAAGTGTTACAAGCAAGACTTCAAAATACATGCTTTTTTTTTTTTTTTTCTTTTCCCAAGAATTCCCTCCAACAGATACAGAGACTCATTGGAAAGCATTTCTTTTGGTGCTTTGTGTGACATTAATCTTCCATAATAGAAGATGTTCTCAGTCTAATTGTCTACCAATGATCTACCTGTCCAGACTCCTCTTAGCGTCACTGGAGAGAAATAAACATTTCCAGTGCACGATCCATCTCCTCTAAAACTGGTGCACGAACTGTGCTTTAGATGTGCTTTTTTCTTCATTGAGTATAGGAGGAGTAGTGATAATCAGCTTGAGGTATATGCCTATAGTTGTACGCCCCCAGTGCTAAGTTGGCTGATTAACACCGTCCTGTGCCTTTCTGTTAGGCACGTGGCCACATGCACCAGTTACCTAATTCCACCCACATACTATGCATTCTTCAGGAAATAGATGGCATTCAGAAATGCCATGACTAATTATTTTTCTTAATAACAGCAATACCCTCTGTTTTCAATATTTTTTTTTTCTTCCCATTTCGTCAGCTGTGAGATGTCCTTTACCAGTAGAAGTTTTAGCAAACATATCAGCCTTCACATGCTCTGTTTGGAGGCATGTCCTCCTGCATGGAAAACCAGACCGATGCATTTCCTTTGGTGGTGGTCTCAGTATTTTCTTTCCGTGCCTTCTGCGTTGTATATCCTGTTAATCATACTTCTGAAAAGATAATAGTCTCGTGGTATGGGCTAAACTTTATCTATCTTCTTTCTCAAGAGATACAGCTTACTTGCATTTCAACATTCATTTTAAATGTAACCTTTTTTTCTGGATCTGTTTAGATATTTGCATATGCTTTACCACAATGCAGCTCCTAGTTTGTATAGTAGCCAAAAGGAAGATAGTTTCACTGCTGTTACATTACCTTTTTTGGAGATGTTCTTCAGATATGTGCCCTGTATGACCTGTTTCTTCTGTTCATCTGTGTGGGATGCTAATGTAAAATGCTTTGCTTTGTGTCACTTTCTACATAGCTTCCCTAAGGATACACATTCCTTTCCTGCCTGATATAATCCACATTTGTTAAAAACCTATAACATCTTTGCCTTTGCTACATGCTTCTGTTTCTAAACTGGAGTGTCTGGTGTCATACTGCTGCGTTTTTTGTGTCTGTAATTATTTGCTGATACTGCCTTTCTGGTTTCTAACACGTATGTCACTGGTGCCAGTGCATATTTCTCTCTGCTCTTCTGAATAGCTTATTCTGGCTTTCTAATGATTTTTCTAGTATGAAGCTGTCCTATGTTAGTGATTTCTTTTGTATTTCTTTTGAGTGTCATCCTCTTGTGATCTTTGTCATCATCATGTCACATTTATCAGTGAAATAGCTATCTTGTATTAATAGGTATAACTGGGTTACCCACTCACTAGCTGCCTCTGTGGGTTCCTGATTTCTCTCATAGAAAACACTTCTTTGTATGAAGGGTCTTTTTCTTGACAAAACAATAAGACTCAAATGGCATAAACAACCTATCTGATTTTTTTTCTCTCTCTGCTTCAGTGAGCTTGCCACTTGAGACCCTTGCTCTGCTGGTATCTCTGTCTTTTTGCCCAATACTCTTCGGAAATGAGCAGCTTCCTGGATTGCAGACCACTTAGCTGCTTCAGATCCCGCACAGATTAACACCATTAACTCCTTCCACTTAGTCCAGCCCTCTTCAGCGGCTTCTGTTTTCCAAAGTTCTTGCAGAACACATTTGTGGCACTAGTCTGCACAACAGCCATGGTCAGTTCATTTTTTTCTGCTTATACTATACCATCTTGGTGAGACCGCTTACGGCAATGGAGAACTGTAGATGGATACAGTGAAAGGCCTGTGAATAAAGACCAATTTGAATATGTAGTCTTGTAGCCTGGCTCATGTCCCTCATGTTACCTCAGGGCTTAAACTCCTTCTGGAGCCCAAAGTCCCAGCTTATCCCTATTGCCCACGTGTCGGGCATCTTCTACACCTGCCTTGGAGAGGGTCAACTTGCTTCCCACCTGGGAAAGGTAAACCATGTGGGGCTTCTGCATCATGCTTGAGCTGTTCCACTAGGATTAATATGGATGCAAAATGGCCCAGACCACATGTCTCTGAAAACCTAGAGTGTGGCACCTAGACTTGAGCGTGGTTACTAAAATCATGTCAGAAATACCCTTAAACAGAAAGTGAGCAAAGCAATGTCTTACAGCCAGAATCGTACAGAATCTAAGCACAGAGACAGTAATTTCCTAACAACTTCATAACATCAACCATAATTAAACACAAAGCCTGTGTGACAGAAAAAAACAGAGGCAAAAGTATGTGGGTAGGATGCTTGCAGAATTATTTGGCATTGGCATGCATCTTTTCTCTTTGCTTCATGACTCTATTTCTAATTTAAAGTAATTTTCAGTAATAAAAATGAGAGGATGCAGAATTTGTGTGGAACAGCAGTAAATGGTTGCTAAAACATGAGAGCTAAATCATGGGTATGTTGTCAGGATATTACTCAGGCAAAAGTAGTTGTTGGAATATGGAAGGGGAAAGAGTAATTAAAAGAGGGGTCTTTTTTTGTGGCATTAGTAACTTCTGGTTTAATTGTGAGTTAAGACTAACGTGACCAACCTCTACTATATAGGGAAAATTAAGGGTTTAAGTGAGATTAACTTGCCCATGAAAAACGAGTTTGGCTGTCAGACCTCTGTCCTAAGGGAAGTACATCCGTTAATTAAACCTCACGTAGTTGAGCAGAACGGCAGCAGTGGAGCGTGTGCTGGGGCTGACGTGCCTTGGCAGCATCCCTGCTCCCAGAGAAGCAGCTTTGGGCCGGACTCTAGATAGCTGAAGTGGCTTGGGAAGATGCTATGGTGCCAGGAGTTTTCTTCCTCTGTGTGAGGAAAAGACAAATATTGTTCTCAGCTGCTATCTTTCATGTCTAATAAAGCTCTGGCTAGTTATGATTGCTCTTTGTATTTTCCAGAGCCAGAAAGGAGGCTCATGCTCTTTTCACAGGCTCTTGGATTTCCTCACCAATTTTTTTTCAGCTTCTAACAGAAAATGGAACACCATAAATGTCAGGTAGTAATTGAATGACAGCAATGCGCAGGGAAGAAATGACAGAAGAGCGTAAAGTCAAATGAAAAGCGCTTTGTTTTTGATAGTTGAAATGAATCATGTTATTAGACAGAAAAGATAAAAGATTACTTGTTTAAAACAATAACAATTTCAATGAATAATGTTGTCCTTATGTGTTTGTAGGACTGGGCTTTCTTCCATGTTGCTCTTCTAAAGAAGAAAGGAGGAAAGCCAGCCTGTGAGAGACACTGATCTCAGTGACAGCTTCTAGTCCAAGAACCTCAGCTACTTGAAATATTCACATCCTCAAAGAGAGGGGTTTGACCTCAAAGGCAGGTCTCAAATAGAGGTAAGATTGCGTGAAAATTTTTCTGATGGGAAGCAGGACTGGGCAAATGGCTTACTTTCTCACAGAAGAGAGAGAAACCTTGTGGAAATTAGAGTTGAAAGATACTTCTGAAGAACATTCAATCAGGCTGACCATAGATTTGTGAACTGGAGGTAGATGAACAGGTTGCACTGGATAATCCTTTAAAACTCACGGATCGGAGGAATCCTGTAGAGGTGGACTCAGGACTTGACTAGGAAGAGTTTGGACCTCGAGGGCAGGAAAAGACAGAAGGTGGCAGAAGGGGAAGGGGATTTCTGTATGAAAGCAACCTATACCTTGGCTTTTCCAAAGATGTCCTCTTTCCTGTAAGTTGAACGAGACTTTTGGACACCTAGCAGCCTGGTCATGGTAGTGACAGTAGCTCCAATCATGCTGCATATCTGGACATCTAAGGGATGGTGCATGCGCATGCACAGAGCAGCTCTGTCATGGACACACACAAAATGTGATGTAATCTGGGAAGTGCCAGCCCTGCTTTGCGCATACTAAGTGGTTGATTTGCACCTGAGCAATACCTACAGCACATCCTAAGTGCTTGTCTACTGCACATATGCAGCATGTCCATATAGAACATGCAAAGCTTGTGAAGGGTCTCGAGCAGAAGTCTTATGAGGAGCGGCTGAGGGAACTGGGGTTGTTTATCCTGGAGGAGAGAAGGCTGAGGGGAGACCTTATTGCTCTCTACAACTACCTGAGAGGAGGCTGCGGAGAGGTGGGGGTCAATCTCTTCTCCCAAGTAACAAGCGATAGGACAAGAGGAAATGGCCTCAAGTTGTATCAGGAGAGGTTTAGATTGGATATTAGGAAAAATTTCTTCCCCAAAAGGGTTATCAAACATTGGAACAGGCTGCCCAGGGAAGTGGTGGAATCGCCGTCCCTGGAGGTGTTTAAAGGATGGGTAGATGTGGTGCTGAGGGACATGGTTTAGTGGAGGTTTTGGCAGAGTTAGGTTTATGGTTGGACATGATGATCTTAATGGTCTCTTCCAAACTAGGTGATTCTATGATTCTGTGATTGCAAAGTCTACTCCTACAAGGCCCAGACAAAAATACAGTCTGTAGCAGAAGACTTCTGGTATTAACTTTTGCCTTGAAAACCCTTAGCTGGTACCCTAATTTTGGATGAGGACATACACAGGACTGATCTCTCCCTGCTTCCCAATCCTCTCCCTGTTCAGGACTCCCAGGTCTCACCCTTCAAACCCCAATGCTGCACTGCATTTTCGGTTCTGCGGACAGAAACGTGACGGATCTCACTACATGTGGCTAAAATGCCAGTTTGCAGTTGTAGAAACTCAACAGCTGGGTCTTCACATTGTTTGTGTCAGTGCAGTATCTGGGAGGCTTAACCATGAACCCGACCATCCTCCCTCCCCCATGCAGGTGCTGCACAGACAGAGGACTCGGCCCTGCCTTTACCCGGCTTATTGCTGAAAGAGGAGATGAGAAACAATAAATGGATATTTACTGTAATCTAATATTATCCAGTACATAATCTATTATTATCTGGTACATTGTACATGATGCTGACCATTGCCTAAAGCTTGTGAAATCTCCAAGAACTGGACAACTATTTAAACTACAGTTTTGTTTGTTTACACTTTTAGTGCCTAAATAGAACATACAAGCAAGGTTTAAAAGTCGTTTTTAAAGTAGTTAAGGCCATTGGAGAATTACCAGTCAGTAATTACTACTAATAAGCAACAGGTAATTTAGGGTAAAAATTAAAATTCATACTCAGCCCTTAAAAATTTGCCTGTTCTTTTGCCATGATCTGTTTGGGTGCCTTTCATTTTTACAAGAAGCAAATGCACGATGAGCTTCAAGGATGGGGCTTAGAACCAAAATTTATCTCAAAATGCATGATTCATACACATTCAGAGGCTAACTCTTATAACAATATGATAACACAACCTTTACTTCACTGAAAGGCGATACTTTCTAAGCAGTGGAAAAAAAATAGGCAGTTTGAATGACTGCACGGTCATGGTCAAATAGAAGAGACAAAGCCACTGTAAGAAATTCACTGTATTCCTTATAAACAACTCCATATTTTTAAGAATAAAATGTGCTCAGAAAAAAGCATGGGTTTTTTTCCTTATTATCTCCTCGGAATTCAGCATCTCTTTTGTTAGAGAATTGTTTCGAGTTGAGGTTTAAAAAAAAAATAAAATTTGGTGCCATCAAGTGGAAATATTCTGTATTGCTGAGAAGAGCTGGCGAAGTGGCAGTGCATAGATTTCATTAGATATACCAGCACTTTAAACTGTTGCTGTGGAAATGGTTTCCCCATCGTACACATTATATCCTGGTCTAAAATTGGCAAGAAATCCCCCTGTTTATAGGTTTTAGAAACTAGCAACCTCCCATCTTACACATGGCAAAAAGTATCTTGCTTTTTGACAAATCACATTTATGGCTGTCATTAAAGACTATTCCTCTCTGGTTTTGTGATTTCCCTGCTGTTGACGTGGCAGCGTGCTCCTGGCAGGAATGTTGCCTATTGCCAGATCCCCATTCCAGAGCACAGCGGTCCTTCTGAGGGAGCTCTTCTGCAGAGCCAGCCAGCAGTCAATGCTGTGTTGAATTTGTTCCAATGTGCAGGGATTAAAAGTCATATTCCTTTGCATTTCTAAATTTCTCATGGCAAATTTTTTTTTTTTTTTTTTTTCAATGCAGGATCACCTCACAGGAGGGAAATTTGCTCTGGCAAGTTCCCTTGCAGCAGTCCAAGAAGTCCCTTAGTGTTTCTCACCTCTGTTCTGGGAAGCACCCTACTTTCACACTGGGACTGGCCGAGCATAAGATTACTTGGAGACGGGGAATGCTTCACACTGCCTAAGCTGCTTGTTCACTGAATGTCCATCAAATCCCTCAGCATTATGTTAGGGAGGAATCGCACGGGATAAACTTCAGCTCAAGAGAAAGAATAGTCATGAGTTTCACAGACCTGTGCCACTTAAAAAACACATTTCCCACTCTCTGGAGGCTTCTTTTTCAATATCAGGACATCTGGATTTGCCTAAATAGCTCAGGACTTTGTGTTATTTTTACTGAGTTTTTCCATGGCTATCCCAAATGTTTTTAAAACAAACATTCAGATATTTATTATTTTTAAAACCATTTATTTATAGATGGAAATAATTTTGTTTTGGAATGTTAATAATAATTCAAAATAAAAGTAGAAGTTTCATTTTTGCTGAACCAAGATTCTTCAGTTTGAACTGAATGATCCAAATCTTTGAACTTTTGGTTCAGTTAAATACTGAAAATATTCAATCTGGTCACTTATTATTATTTTTTTTCCCAATTTCTGAACTGTTATGAGACCAAAGTATGTTATTTCTGTGATATTCAGGGAGATCACTCTTGCCATCAGTTATCACATATAGTGTATTTGTATCAATTACAGCATTTTTTATCTAGGAAAGCAAAATTTTTATATTATATTATTTTAATTAAATTCAGAATATTACCTCTCTGTATATATGTGTATGCATACACACACACACATATAAATATACACACACACACATGAATGTATTTATTTAAAAAAATCTCTAAGGTTTGGCATCTCTGTCAAAGTCCTCTCCTGAAGCATTACAATATTCAGTCAGATTTAGAACAAAATACTATG
Source organism: Burhinus oedicnemus (assembly GCA_008921705.1). Lineage (NCBI taxonomy): Eukaryota > Metazoa > Chordata > Aves > Charadriiformes > Burhinidae > Burhinus > Burhinus oedicnemus. The sequence continues at coordinate 526,175 of VFFE01005878.1, read as the reverse complement.
TTATGCTCTGCGCTGGAAAAGAGCTGGGAAGGTATGACAAACTCTAGCTTGTCGTTGCCATGTTTTCATCCCTGCAGGCACATAGTGAAAGGGTCCGACTCGTGAATAAAGTATCACTGATGCTTTTGTCACCATAAGGTTTGAATCCTGCTTTTTTTTTTTTTTTTCCCCTCAGCAATTATTAAGGATGCTGTAAACGTATAAAGCACTCTGCGTGAGGCCTGGAAACCAGAGCAGAGTTCTAGATCGCTGAATGCCGAATACGCTCCTGGCATGCTCCTGTGCCACCTGCCACCTCCTGCTCTGTCTCCTGGCACAGGGCTCTGGGAAGAGGGATGCTCTGGAGCCCTATCCCAGTACTGTACCAGAAAAAGAAACTCCTTAGACAAAGGTTATTCTCAGAGGGGCTGTTTATACACATGTGAAGGGTTTTAGAAGTCCACTACATTGAGAAGTGGTTAAAACGATATAAATATAACTGAGAATTGGGCCCCTTGGATCTCAAGGGAATAGTATGACCGTACTTGAAATACTAATTTGCTTAAGCATTTTCAAGTGTTGTATCTGGAGGAGAGACTAACTATAATATATAGGTGCGTATTTTAGGAAAAACAGCAGATAGGACACAGCCAAATGCTTCAAGGATCTCATATGAGTTATATTTAACTATGTATTTATTATATATCTTTGCTTTCAGTGTCTTACCTCTTGAAGTCTCCAGGGATATTGCTGTGAGGAAAGCATGTAGCTGTTTTTTATGCATATGGAAACTAATACGTAAACCGTAAGACTTCACATCAGAAGAACAGTGTACTCTTGTTAAAAGGAACGCGGAGTTTGTTATTTAATTCTTCGGAAATGTGGTTTGGTTTCTAATATTCGAGAGAGAGAAAATGGTTCTATAATCACTTTGAATAACATGAGAATTTTTCTTAGTTTGTTATTTGCCACTAACAAATGGAATTGCATCCTGTGCCTTGATTTTAGTAATTCATTAGAGTCTCTTTTAGTAGCAAAACCATTTGCTTTTAAGTTGGTTAATACATGCTGCTGGTCTCCATCTTGATCTCCCTAATAGGTGGCCCCTTTCTTGTATTTTACTGAATAGTTCCAGAGCCATTAGTAATTTGAATGCTACATCAAATATTAAAGCAATACCCCGATCCCTAAAAATTGCTGAGGTGGCTCAAAGACTTTTGCACAATTATATTGTGCAAAAAATATTTAATTTGTGAACCCAAAGGCAGCCTTATTTGATTCATTCTAATGTCCTTCTTTTCAATGATAAAATGATAAACATTTTAATTTTCTGATTAAAGAGATACTCTGAGCCAGGCTATTTAAATCGTTGCTATTATCTCAATTTTAGGGCTGGTATTTCAGGTTTTTGTGTTCTTTCTGTTCAAAAATTGAAATCAAGGTAGTGGTTTACTGGTAGACTTTTGTTGCTATGGAACTGTTCATTATCTTATGATATGGGATGCACAGAGCGGAGACACGAAGATTTGATTTCATAAACACAATATGAAGCTTTTAATCCTTTCACTCTTACTGAACAATTTATGTAGCACAGTAGTTTTCAGTACATTTTTTATTCTTCAAATGTGTGCACTGGATGTATTTTAAATGCTTTCCTGAAGAAGCTGAAGAGCATGAGTGTGCACACATGCATGTGTTTGTATGCGTATGTGCATATAAATGTGTTCACATATACTTATGTGGCAGGTCTATAATTTTTCCTATAGTGTTTTTAAACATACCAGATTTAAAATCTAAATATTGGAAATCACATAGAACGATAATGTGCTTTGGTTAATGGTATGATATTTTATGATGTATTTATGGGGTACAAAATTATTTTTTAAAGGGTAGCACAAAGGAAGCATTTTATGTGTCAGGCGCCTGGGCAGATTCCTGGGCAGGTGGAACTGGCTGCAAGGGAAAAGGAACCAGGTCATAAAATTCACATAGCAAAATAGGGAGATGGAAAAGATGGGAAAATCCTCATGGCATTAGATTTTTTAGTCTTCGTCCTGTTTGTGGCCCTCATATTCCCTCTGTGGAGAGCTGTTTTTCATCTGCACTGCACTCTTCCAGATGGTGGAGTGAAAGGAATCTCCATAGCTACATGGATGGGAAGGCAGAGCAGGCTTTGTCCCACTTACAAGACTATTCAGGCTCTTACCCTAATGTACCACAGTTTACAGTTAACAATCATGTAAGAACACTTCATATTTTGGAGAACAACAAGGGAAAAAAAGATTTCAATACAGGCTTCATCAGCCAACAAATTTTGGGGTGGAAAGTTCACCTTGTGAAGAAAGAAAATGAGATTAGCATGATTTATTTATTAATTTATGTTGGTATCTACCTCAGCTTGAAAATACTGCTCTAATGAATAAAAGTAGACTATAAATCAGCACAAGGAGGAAACAAAACAATGCCAGGGATAAGATCTTGCCAAGGAAAAATACTAAGAGCCTTTAGGGAATAATGGAGGAGCTATTAATTGGAAAGCCAAGCCTGCTCCCTGAGCTGTGAGCTTGAGAGGGAGTGTGTGTGCGTGCATGTGTGTGAGTGTGCGATCTCAAATGAAACTTGCACTTCAGCTGTTGTAGGCTGGGGACACCAGGCTTGAGACAAATGAGTTTCAGTGAAAAGGCAGTACTGCCCAGACCAGCAAAGACAGTTGAGGATCCCTCTGGACAGAGAAAGAGGACACGCAGAAAAGACAAATTATGAGATGCAGTCTATGTAGACATGTGAAGAAACAGAGGTTAGACTCAAAAAATCTAAACAGGGCTCAAGTAATCATTCTGCTGTATTGACATGAGCAAGCAGGGAATCACACCAGATCAGGACAAAGACCAAAGCTTGTTGGCAAGAAGCGGTAGGCAGGGGACACCCTAGCCAGTGGTATCAGAGGAGGAAGATATTGAAAGCAACTGTAGTAGTAAGCTGGTAGAACATTAGCTGGCCCTATCTCTGACAGTTTGCCCTAAACTAAATCCCAACCTGGCAAAAAACCCCCCTTGCCCGAGTCAGAAAATCTGCTATTCCAAGTGGCTGAAACTGAAAGAGAAGAATATTGATGATTGGAACAAACCAACAAAATGAAAGTCAAGACCAAGGGATAAAAGGTAGAAGAAAATGCAGTATGGTCCTAACTATGTGATGGGGGAAGGATGGAGAGAGTATACCCTAGTTAATCTGGTGACACAAATACCAGGCAAATGCTTTGGATGGCCTTCATGCTGCTAATCTGAAAATATGATTCTCGAACAAGCCAAGGGCAGAGAAATACTCAGCTTCCTGAAGATCATCTTCTGGTCCAGTATGTACACGTGACTCAAATCTCCATCCATTAGCTTTTTTAAAAGTAGTTGCACTGGCTCTGAAGAAGGCAATTTTGGTCATGCTGGATGTAGGCAGTTTCATTGTCTACCTGTCTGAGTAAGGCTTTAGTTTTATAGATACAGCAACAGAAACAGGGCAAGCGAATTGGCCGATTCCCAGCACTCAGCAAAGGGGACCCAGCTGCAATACATCTTGTTATGCAGGGCAATGACGCACCAGGTATCTTTGATACTTTTTCTGAGGGCGGTGGGGCTGAGGAAAGGTGGGGCTGCAATGTTCTGCCTATCTGTAGAAAGTGCAGGGCTACCAGAGTTGCCACTGGTAGAACAGACAAGACACTGACAGACTTGCCAGTGGGCAAAATGCATGCATCTTTCTACATCTCATCTTACAAAGGTGCAAAGATGGACTTGCAGGCAGGCTTCAAGCAGTATTCCACTCTTCTGAAGGACTTTCTGAATTTCTGGTTTCATCTTGTGGATTCAAAGAAGTTCTAGCTAGCCCCTCTGACTCTGTCTCAGAAGGGATGTAGAAATTACCATGGCATACATGAATGTATTTTCATCCAGTCATAGAAGAAGCATGTGGCTCATGCTGAAAAGTGCCCAAAACCTTTAAAGATTTTGAGCTGGTAGAGAAGAGTGACGTAGTTATAACTACACTGGAGTGCTGTTTTGTCCTCCATAATTCCATCATGAAAGTGATTCCAGTAGAAGTATTGCAATTATGCTCTGCTGCCAACAGAGGGGTTAAAACTCTCTGCACTTCCTTTACTCATTTGGTTCTTTTCATGAACAGGAGGGAAAGGTAGGAATGAGGACGATACTTTATTACTTTTAGTAATTAGATGTTCTCCCTCACAGTAGTTTGATTCTACTGGACTATACAGAGTTACCAGAGCTGTTAGGGTCCTCAGAGGAAAGAAAGTCAGCAAGGGTCTCACTTCTTAAAGAAGCTCTAATAATAGAACCATTAATTGTGAAACAGCAAATAACATACTTCCTGCATAGCAAGTCTGTTTTCTCATTCCTCCTTCACAATGCCAGAGCTGAGGATCAAAAGGACGTAACTCGATATTTACCTCTCCAGCAGACAGCTTCAGGTTTCAGATGCTGGAGGTGACATTTTGACCAGAAGAGAATCATCATCAGAGGTCTGGTCTCTCTGCTAGACATGTAAGCAGCTGCCTGTACAGAGGTTGGTAAAACTTGGGAAGAACGTTTAATTAGATGTGGATATTTGTAACCCATCTGTGCTTGCTATGCACCCTTGCATGACTAAACTGCATGCTACATTTAGAGAATCAGTTTTGACTTTAAACAACCATAGACAACCATAAAGAAATTTCCTTGTGTAGGCCAAAATGCAGTAGTGCTTCTTGTGCTACAGGGAAGCTGCAACTCCAAAACTGAGGGGAAGTGTCCAAGCGGCCTCTTCCCTTGAAGAGTTGAAGGTCATCTCAATTACATGTAATGGGTAATCTCAGTACATTCAACTTTAACTGCTTTTGGTCTTAACAAAGAATTTTGATCAGAATATGGGAAAATCTGGTGGCGACTGGATCCTCATCTCCATTTTCCAATAACATTATAGATTAGCTAAAATAAACCCCGTCATTTATGCACAATAAAATCTTACATTTTGGTGGGCTGTCATGATAAACCATAACCAGTGAGATCCATTTATTACACAGGAACATATCGTATAAAGCGATTTGCACATTTTATTTTATAGCTCTGAGGTCACTACTAGCTTTACTACACGCAGGCTGACAATTGAAATGTTTGTGTTTACACGTATAATCAAACAAGTAAACTTTTTCGGTATTTTTCTTACTAGACAAAGGAAATAATGGAAGCATGATAATTCATTATATGCTTCTTTTCATCCATTTGCATCCTTGTTTGTTCTTTTTTAGTGCACCAGAGAAATGGGGAATGCAAAGGAATCATTAGATCATACCCTGATTTTTACGCATAGCTTCTGGTGATGTAAGGATTTCCCTTCTAATTTAACCACAGGCCAGTTTACAGCTGAACCACCGAACAGAACTGAAAACCAGATTTAAAGAGTAATTTCTGTGTTTCTGTATGCACACAAATTGAGTCAAAGTAGAATTGCCTTCAAAGAAATGTTTTGACTAACCTTTTCCAAGAATGTTGTAGAATTGCCTTATTATGACACCCAGAAATCACACGTCATTTGAAAGCAGGCTGGCCCTTGGGTGTACTGTCACGCTGATTACATGCAGGAGCACACTGGGGACCTAGTTTGAGACAGCTGGTTGTTACTCTTAGGTGCAATTTTGGTTACACCGTGTGCTTCAGGACCTGCTCCAACACGTACTTCTCAATGGAAGCCAAACCCCAGCATATTGAGGCAATAGTCTAACATGCATTTTTTTTTCATTGGCAATCGTGGCTTAAGCAGACATCTTCTTTCCCTCCTCCCATCCCTGTCCCACGTTGTTCCCGTGCCTACACACACCTTCAGTTGTTTGAGTCTGCTGAGTTGTACTGGAGAATGAAAAGTATTCTCATTAAAAAAAATAGCTTTTTCTTTTTTTTTGGGCCATCTCAGTTCTGTTTTACTACATGGCTACAGAGCTGGTTGTGCTGGTCTAGAATTTGTCACTATACACATTACATACTTCCTACTATTTTCATGGTTTTCTTGAAATAATTTTTAAATCTCTGATTTTAAAGGTCCATAAAGAATTAAGAACTCTTGCAAAAAAAAGTTGGTCCAGAAGTCCTGAACTTCTGTTCTGCAACTGATCTGAATGTGAATTGTGGGCTGAACCATAATTTTTGTGTAATTTTTCCCACCTTTAAAATGTGGATAATACACATTCTCCTACTACCAAATTCATAAAGACATTAGCAGTACAAAAATGGAAAGTGCTAAATAAACACAAAAAGCTGTGGGGTTTTGTTGTGAATTTTTCAGAAGAAGGTCAGCACTTTCTGACAGAGACAAACCGCTGTTGGAGAAGCAAAGGCAGGGACAACCATTATTTGCTGAAGGAGCCTCAGAAGCCAGGTTGCACTTTTAATGCAGCTATGGCATAATTGCTTTAATGGACTCTTTAAGCACTAAACCCTGATTCTCTCAAAAGAAGGCCCCGGTTTTGATTTTATTCACACTATGGATCCACGCTTAGTGGTAGATTGTTATTGACTTGAAAGCCCTACTAGCGTGAGCATCTGTAAGTCTAATTAATAGACTCAATGAAGATTCTTATGGAGGTATATTTCAGCCAGATTTTTTTAGGTGAGCTGCTGCGGTTTCTTGCAATGAACCTAGTACTTGTCTTCTAATGAGACAATTCACTAATTTGATATGACAGGCTGTAATTTTCTGTGTTTAGGTTTATTTGCACAGCAATTTTAAAATACTTATGTGGGGTCTTTGGAATTACGAGGATGACTTAAAAGGGCATCTTGATTTGATGCAGCAGTCTGAGTATGCACTGCAAATGCAAAAGTACCAAGTTTTACAGTGAACACAGATATATATGATGCCACTGTGAATTCTAGTGTGTACAAATGTGAAGAGATACACCTTATGTCTAAGGTAGAAGGTCTTTCTTTGGGGGTGCTGTAAGGCCTAAGAGATGGCAATTTCCCCTACTGGGCAATAGGAATGTAAATATATTCTCTACGTGGTTGTAGAGAACACAACACTCTGTGCTGTTCAGTGATGTCTAGTGCTCTGCTGTGAGGTCAGCATTCACAGTGGCAGTCAACAGCCACTGCAGGTAGTGGCTTTTGAATAAAAGGTCATGTTTTTCAATAGCCTCATTCTGACTGAAAGCCTGAAAGCTTCTTGGAACTTCTTGATCTCTGCTGTATAAAATCAGAATTAAATGAGAAACAAGAGTTTGACAGGTAGATACACAGTCTGCAAAAATCTCTTCAGGATGCCAATTCCCCTGTTCATTTGAGACCTAGGGAGAAACCCTAGCCCAGCAGAAGTTGGTGTGAGTTTTTCATTGACTTCAACGGATTCAAGATTTACCCTTGATATTCTAAGAATAAAATCTATGAAGTCTACCTCTCTCTAGGTGTTCTGGGAGTTTATTGTTATCGTAATGGAAGTCAGCACTCCCCCCACAGGGCTGAGTAAAAAGCGTTCCAGCTGGGTAAGAATTAGACCTTATAATTAGGGACTGTCAGACAGATGGAATCACAGTCCACCCAAAACAGGAGGCATTTATTACAGAAAACAGCTCCAATTCCATATTAGCATGTTTTGTAAAACCTGAATTCCAGATTTGTTTTATTCTTTTTAAGCAATTCTGCCTTCCCTCTCTGGAACACAGTACAGTGCAGGTGGGATTCATCTTCCCTGGCTTTACACCGTCACATCATGAGTCCACACTGGTTACTTAAGCTGCCTTTTTCTCTCTGGAGCACAATAGGCACTTTTGGAGTGCAGTTCACATGGTCTGTTTTAGATGCAGGAAGAGACTTAAATGGTGCTGATAAAATTCTCAATCTCCCTTTAGAGAGATGGCAAATCTGTAGCAGAAATCAACTCTCTGATAGGCATTTTGGTGGAGTATCTCATTTGCATCCTTAATTGTTCTGCTCCTCCTGCCTGCACTTAAAGTTCTGCTGCTGGATACTGCCAGAGTCACCAAGTATATCATTGTGAATAGAGATGGATGGATCATTGGTTTGCTGACTCTTTTGGCCTAGCCTGGAACTTCATTTCCCTAGAAGAACATTCTAAGAGGGTCAGTAAACTAAAATGTACAAACCCCAATAATTTCAAATTATAAAAAGAATACTTTGACCCCAAGTGAAGTGGCATATATAGATTTTTAGCTACAAGTGAAGTCTCTTTTATATCCACATGAAGGAATCTCAAAATAAGAATTTCTTTCAAATGGAAACGTTTTGAAAGTGAAATGCTTTGGTGTCAAAAAAGGCTTTTAGCCACTGTTTTTCAAAATCCAGTTCTGCATCTGCAGAACTGACTGGAGCTTCATTCCTGTGTATATTCAAGCAACACTCTCAAATTAGGAATCAACCTACCCTTCTCATCTATGGGAGCCAGTCCAATAGGTGTCTAGATCATATTATAGCCCCCACAAAGGACAGTGGGAACTTGTAAGAAGTTTTTCATTACTATCACAGTAGTTGGGGCATTCATTGGTGAGTCAGATATAAGATCCTTCAGTTACAAGTAGTCTTTTACACATAGTGTCTTTCAGTGTAAAAAGCTGAAGGAGGCTCACCTTAGAAACCCCAATTTTCTAGTGCTTATGCTACAGACACATCCTTTTAAGTCAATGTTTTGAATGACACTGCAACTTTGAAAACAGCCCTTAACTTCCCAGCAGAGTGCTCTAAGCACTTGGCTAGCGGCCAAACTGGAGCATGTGAGACAGGGGAGGGTATCTGTCTAACATTTCCACTGGAAAGGCAGACCTGGCCTGGCAAAGGTGGCAAGTTCCTGGGGAGAGTGCACAGCTGACAGCTCTTGGCAAAGGAAGTCAGCTCCTTTCTGAGCAGCATTAGGTTCAGGCACAGTGCCCTGTCCTGGCACGCTCCACTGAGTTGCCAGGATGGCTCCCGCTCAGTTCCTGTAAATAACTTTCTTCCCGCATTTCCTTGTAGCGCAAAGGCTGAGCTCTCAGCTCAGGCCTGGGAACTCCAGTGCAAGACAGAGCGTGCTGTGGGTTTCATCCATCATTTCTCTGGGTTCAGATTCCTATCTGCGAAAGTTAGAAGAGTACTGAGACACAATTAGGCACTGTAAGAAACTACTGCAGACAGTCCTGAAATAACATACTCAAAGAAAGAACTTCCCAAAAATTTGAAAACTTAGAAAATAATATTAAAAAGACCTGTTCAAGTAGATTTGGTGAGGTCTACTTCCTGCAATAAATTCATCACGGTTTCGCTCCCAATTCATTCAACAAACAAAGCAGCTCCTAAAATACTTTCATTAATTTAATCAAAGACAGGCTATGCAGGTGTATAATGATGGATGCAGCCATGTACTTTCTACTAGTTTACAATATGACATAATCAATATGATGAAATGACACAAAATTATGAGGGACCATCAGTATTGCGTCTTTTTCAGTGTCATGTCTACAGCCACCAAATAATTACATGCTTTTGCAAGAAGAATTGTCATATTTCAGCTGAATTAATGAATGAGTAAAGGTAAGAACAATCAACTTTGCGCATACCAACAATTCCATTCTTGCCAAACTCCATTTTGCATTTAATCATAAAATGAAAAAAACCCCTCTGAAAAATCAGTTCTTATGAGTAGTTTAGAATCATTGAGTGCAAGGACTGAAGAATGGCATAATGCTTACAACTTTCTATTTAGTTTACACTTTCTGCAGTTCAACTGAATTTGCCTCCAATAAAGCAGTTTTGGCAAATTTTATCAATAAAACAGAAAAAGAAGTTACAATTTCTAAAAGGCATGGATATATTTATACTCTACACATGTAACTTACAGAACTGTATGTGCTTTATTAAGCACACAACATGGAAATCAGACACTGGGGGCATATACACAACACCCTTGTGCAATAACAATAGTTCCTAGAGTAAAGTCTTTGGGGCCAAGCAAAAAGCTCATTGTGTCTCTCTGTTTCTTGTGCCCAAGGGGAACATCACATGTCTCTTACTGCTTGACAGACAAATCTATCCCAATTCTTTTGGGTCCTCAATATTCAGATGAAACTGATTCATGTGTTTTAATAATGTTATATGTAGAAGCTGGTTTTGGAGCCTTAGCTTTCTGCCCAAGCTGATCTCTGTAGGGTGGTTGAGAGGTACGGTTTCCTCCTCTGACCCCAAGCAAGGGGGCAGTTTGCAATCCATGGTACATTCACAGACTGTGACCTGACAACCTGTCTTCTGATCTAGAAAGTCTTTTTTTTGTTGTTGTTCTTATTATAGCTTTTTCATTTACTTCTATTTGGTTGGAAACCAAGAGCAGTTACTGCCCTTGTTCTCATGGCAGAAGGATTCCCAAATCCAGTGCTCTTCAAGTCTTTCTAGCCAGCTCTCCCCCGCTGCTTCCTCCCACCTATGGACCCAGCCCCTACCTACTGCAATGGAGTTCTTCCCAAGACCAGTAGAAGGATAGACAGGAGCTTCTGCAGGGCTGGGTGTGCTGTAGACCTCATACCTCAGAGAGATGGGGAAAAGAAGGGTCCAGGAGTTAGTTGGAGGAGGTAGCTTTCTTCTCCAGCAAGGAAAGGAAAGGGATGAAGATCCTGCAGGAATATGAGGCAGACTGTAGAAGTTTCTGGACCTTGAGGTCAGGTGGGAGTCGGTGAGTGGAGAGAAAGACTTTGTACTCGTACAGTATCCCTAAATCCCACTGATTCTGTCCATTCTGCTGAGGCCTTAAACCCTCAAAATCTCTGCTGAACCATTCCAGGTCTCAATCCCTAATGTTCACCTCCCAGTCTCTGAAACAATACAACCCAGATCTTCCCCTTCAGTCCCTACTTCCTTTCACCCCCAAAATCCCTGCTGATCCATTCTGGGTCTCATTCCCTAACACTCACCTCTCTGGATAATGTGTATTACAGCAGCAAACCTGAAGTGCAGGTCAAGCCTTGATGCTGTTTTCCAGCTCTCCTGTCCTGCCCTGGTGAGTTAGGAAAGTACTTCGATCTAAACCAGGGAACTGAAGCCACACATTATTATTGTCAGTCGAACACTGCCTCCAGAAGCAGGAGGAGTAGGAGAGGAAAAAGTTCAGGGTCATATCGTGAAAAAAGGGCATGTTTTAAAGAAAAGTAAGAAAACTACAAGGAGAAAGTAATGTATGAAAAGGTACCTCTAAAACCATGTAGTGGCAGTATCGTCAAAATTTATCTCTCTCTTACAAACAGTTCAGGTGCTAGTGGCTAGTACAGGTGGAGCAGGCTGCGCCACGGCTCCACAACTTCTCCTTTGTCGCAGCGAGATCTTGCCGCGGCAAAGTGGGATGTGGATGAATTCTCCTCAGGCCCTTTAGTTCTTGTTGCTCCGCTGAGCGCAGGCACAATGCCTCACGTTCTCATGCTCTGTCCTCACATTTGCCAACAGAGGCTGGGAACAGCACCTGCATCTGCCTCGTGGAGACTTGCCGAGCTGAACTTTCCCTGGTGTACAGCCTGCCTTTCTCTGAAAGGAAAGCCCTTCAGCCCGCAAACCCAGTACATGACTCTTGACTTTGCTTTGGTTTCTTACACCCCATAGTTTTCATGATTTGCAGATACAACATCCCATTATTATTTGTGATAAGCCAACTCAGCAGTTGAGGCCCATCATAAAGGACCTAATTCATGGACGGAGTTCCAACTGAAAATTGGCAACAGCATATGTACAGTAATAATTTGAGCCGATGTGTAGTAGGAAAACGGCCCGAGCAGGAGACCGTGGGGAGGACAGGGCTGGGACGGGTCAGGTGTGGCCTGTGCTCGGCCTCGCCCCGGGCACGGCGGGGGGAGGCCCCGGTGCGGGCCGCTGCCGGAGGCGGTGGTGGGGGGTGGTGGGGGGAAATGTCGTTGTGCCGGTGCCTGGAGCCTGCAGCGCCTGGCGTGGGGCTCCCCGCGGCCCAGGGGCTCCGCAAGCCACGGCGCCCCGGCTCCCCCCTGCCCGGGCCGCAGCCCCTCAGGCGCCGAGGTTGTGCGGGGGGGGCCGCTGGGCCTTCCAGGAACCGGGGGCGTTGAGGGGGCGTGCCGGCGTCCGCCGTGACGCCACGGCCAGAGCCCCTCCCCATTGGCGGGCAGCTAAGGGTGTACCCGGAGGGCGGCTCGCGGTTGGCTGCCGCCCTGGGCGTCGGCGGTGCGCTGGACGTTGGCCGGAGGAGGGAGCCGGGCCGAGCGGCCGTGCCTGCCCCGCTGCCCCGCTCGCCCCGAGGTAGGTACGGCGCTGCCCGCTGCCCCGCTGGGGCACCCGGCGGCCCCGGCGCCCGGCGGCCGTGCCCGGGGCTCCCCCTGGCAGCGAGCGCGGCCTGCTGCCCTCCGCGCTGGCAGCGCTGCCGGCAAGGCGGCCGCTCCGCCCGGGCCTCCCGCCGCCGGTGCCGCCCGCTCACTGCGCTTCCCCGCCTGCCCGCCCGCCTGCGCCCGCCGGCCTCTCTTAACGGGGATGTTTTTCTTTCCTTCCGCGTCCCCTCCCGCCCCTCGTGGGGAGCTGGAGGGGCCCTGGGAGAGCCCCGGCCGCAGGGGCGGGGGGGGCGAAACACGCTGGCAGCGCCGGGCGCTCTGGTTTAGCTGGGTCTCAAGTAGTAAGTAGTTGCCCGTATCAGTGTGTTCAACTCACTCTAGAAATAGGATCATATTCAAATCGTGCGCTGTAGTCAAATACATTGCTGGGTTGTTTTTTGGGGGATTGGTTTTTTGTTTGTTGTTTGTTTGTTTTTTCCTTCACTGTATTGCTCAGCGCTGTTTTAGTCTCAGTGAAACTCAGAGTTGCGTGGAACAGCCCCCGTGGCCTGGGTGATGGGGAACGGGTGCCGTGCGGCTCCCTGGCTCAGCCGGTGTGCCGAGGAGGCCAGGGAGGGTTCACCAAGTCTGCAGGCTTTGAATTCTGAAGCTGCTTTCACCTTTACAACCGGCTCTCGGTATCTCTGTGGCTCAGCCTGAGCATACACTGGGAGGCAGGTGTACGAACTTGCGGCCTGCCAGAGGTCAGACGGAGTGTTTGCTGACTGCCCTCACTCCCCCCTCACGCTGTAAGCGCAGGGCGGCTCAATCCCTCTTGAAAGTGGCATTTGTCTTCCTGTGTGAGGGAAATTTGCTTCACTGCAGATTTGGGTATGAGGTGTGCAGTACACTGATTTACCCATAGGAACTGCTCTCATCGTTATATTTTCGCATGCAGTACCAGTGACTTTGCGTGACAAGGCTTCCTCTGCTTTTGAGAGGTACCGACATGCTCTCTGAGGATCCTCTTAGCACGCTGAACAGCAGTGTCATAAAATAACTCCAACTTCTGTACAGTAACTTCTGCTGGTGGACAAAGTTAGCGATGGTAGGAAGACAACACTCAGAGCTAACGCAGAGGAATGCGTGCTTCTGTTCAGGCCTTCCTTAGTGCGCTAGTTTTTCTGTTTAAGCAAGACTGGAGTTAAATAGAACCTCTTAAGGCTTAGGCGTGTAGAGATTTTACAAGATTGAGGCGTGGGGGCAAACAGCATTTTCCAAATGATTCGGATACACAGGGTCATGTAAATAAAAAAAGTTAAAATTTCTTTGGAAACAAAGTTCACATCTTTGAAGCCTTTGTCTTGGAGATCCACATCTTTTAATTGTCTAAATATCTGAAGTCCTTAAGGCTCCTAAGTATTTGGTGCTGGACCTGTGCAGAGCCCTTGCCATTTACAGCAGAGCTAAGCAGCGGCATATATCCTTCGCTGGGAGTGAAGAGGAGGAGAGAGAAAATAAAAAAAAAAAAATCCCACTCTGCAGTGGGAATCCGTCCTAATGAAGCTTTTCCACTTAGTGTAAAGTTTTGATTACAAAGAAAACCTGTCAGTCCTGGCCACACATGTGCTGATTGCTAAGCAATAGTTAAGGTCTTGCCCTTATCTTCTGTTTTCAGCTTGTGTAAGAGTTAGTAATGGAAAAATACTTAGCATTGGTCTTACATATTGGGCTTTCTCTTTTAATTAACTGCTTGCATTATAGCCTATGTTTTACTTTCTGTGTGTTTGTTAATTCTTACTCTTCTTGATGCAAGCTTTGATAAGGTCTTGGTCTTTGCATGTTTCTGCATTCTTTTTAAGCCGTTTAATGAAAGACTTGGTACATTGAACACATTAAAATCTTTCCTTTACAGTAGTACAAACAATTTGTTTCTGTAACGACACCCCACCAAACTGAGATGCAACAAAGTGCTCTGAAAGTAAATTCATGTCTCACAAAAGTAGGGTGTAGCCGGAGTATAAAGTATCTGGTTTGTGTTTTACAGCAGATGTTAAAGGAGACCAGAATTCTTGCACAAATGATGTTTGAAGCATACATATACATGTATTATTTTACTGCTTTGTCTTTGCTGCCATCAGGCTTTACCATGCTCCGAGCCTTTAGTCACACAAATGGTAGGTGTGCGTTCCATCAGGCTAAGTGTTGGCATCATCGTAAGTCTGTGCTGGCCATCAGGAGAGAGGATGTTAATGCATGGGAAAGAAGAGCACCTCTAGCACCAAAGCATGTTAAGGAATTGACACAGATGGGATACAAGGTCTTGGTGCAGCCGTCAAACCGGAGAGCCATCCATGAAAAGGTGAGGTCCCATTTTGAGTTAGATAAGCAAAACCATAGTTCAGTTATTAACCGTAGTACAGGAGAAATAATATTCAAAGGATCTGTATGAGAAAAATGTTACTAATTTTGTTGTTAAGTGAGGAGTCATTGTGTCCTAGTGCGGAGAAAAAGGAGCAGTTTGTTTAGCCTTTTAATGTAATGTTGGCACACTGGTGGGTTTTTGGAGTTGTTTTTATTGATTTCTTGCCCTTTCATCTGTCTCTGAAGAGGTTCTAGGCACACTTGAAGTAAAAACTTGGGAATTTGTTTAACATTTGTGGTTTTGTCTTCTGTTTGTACGGAGGCAACACTCTAAAAAATAAGCATATTTTTTTAAAAAAAAGGAAGGACAAATCTGGTGAATCCCATTCCTGCTTCAATTCCATTCCTCATGTAAAATGAGGAGAGAGGAATTTTTTTCTTTAATGCTGTGAGCTTCATGACCGAGAGCTTTTACAGTTCTTGTAGCAGCAGTAATACTCTGCGGTAAGGTATCTGAGCCAACAGATAAAAATTGAAACATAAGTAGGGAATTAGTGATCACTTGCACATACCACCTTTTAATTAAGGCACAGTGCTGGTTTTCACCAAAGCACAGATCACATTAGGTACACAACTACAGTATTGAAAGTTGAAATTTGAATATGTTTTTGAGATAAGGGAGAACAAAAATAAATTTTGGTATGAAAAAAACATTCTTTTGCAAGTTGCTCTTCAGCTTGAACTTAGTCTCATACAATTTTATGAAATCACATGTCAGCAGCCTTCAGATTAATTTGTCAGATTCGTCTAAACTTATTTCCAAGTATTTCAACACATTACAAAGGACTGTTCATTATTGCAATACTGTGAGATACTTTATATGTAGTAAAATATTCTTTTTGTAGTCTGTGAAGATGAAGGATTTTACTAACACATAATTGTATAATAGGATATTAGCATGGAAATTCAGTCTGATATTTGATACCACTTTTGATAAAGAGGTTTATGAGCGTCACATGCAGTGACTTGTTTCTACTTTGTAGAATTATCTATTTGTCCTCTGTTGTAGTTGTTTATGTGCTGAGATCTGAATATGAAAAAAAACATAAAAATTTACTTTGATTTTTCTCTTTCATAGGATTACGTCAAAGCAGGTGGCATTATTCAAGAAGATATTTCTGAGGCTTCTCTGATAGTAGGTGTGAAGAGACCTCCAGAGGACAAATTAATCCCTAAAAAGAACTATGCCTTCTTCTCTCACACTATTAAAGCCCAAGAGGCAAACATGCCCCTTTTGGATGAGATTCTAAGACAGGTAAATTGTGTCATAGTGAAGACAATTGGCTGTTAGCATGGGGTGGAAGCTGAACTTAATGCTGAAGTGTGATCGAAAGCTTGCTGGCTAGTATGGTTACTTTCAGCATGCATATTTGTAGATGGCTAATGAGAAGCATTTTCAGTATGCTCTCCTGGAGCTGAGTACTTCTTGCTCAGAGGACCTCATGCTTGGAGTGCCACTGTGTTTATGTGTGTAAGGCAGATGAGTTGTGAGCGTGGTATGCTCAAGAGAGGTTCATGCTGTGTGAGCACGAAGGCTTGTTGGAAAGTTGTTAAGCCAGCGTGCATATTAGTCTTTACAGAGGGAGGCAGCCAGTTCACCCAGAATCGAGCAGCCTCTTGGCAGAGGATGTGAATGGGCCTGCAGCAGCTGGAGTGGCACATTGGGGAGCTTGGTGCCAAGAGTGCGCTGGCAGTGCAGAGACTCTTTAAAAGAAGAAGTTAATGCATCCTTTAGGTTTTTATTTTTATACTTAAATCTTGTTAGAAATTATTTGCCTTTCTCATATATGCGCATCAGCCTCTATCATGAAGGGTGACAACGGTGTATGAAAAGGTGGTTCCTTGGAGAGCAACGTGCCACTGACTGCATTCACTGAAAATTTTAATACTCAGTTTGCTATGTATTTTCAGGAAATTCGACTGTTTGACTATGAAAAAATGGTTGATCATAAAGGAATGCGAGTTGTGGCCTTTGGAAAGTGGGCTGGTGTAGCAGGTATAGTGCATAAAGTAAAGGCAGGCTTGCAACAAGTAACTTGTAATACTTCTGGTTGTCTGCGTTTCCTGAGAGTTGACACTTAAAATGCGTTTTTAACTGCATTTTTAACTCTTGCTTTTAAGAGCTTTTTTCCATTCTGTTTTGTGCTCCCTACTTTTGATGAGACTACATGTCATATAGTCCTGTGGATTCCTGGCAAATCTACTATTTTATGTTGTCCTGAAGTCCTGTTTGTCTATTCAACTAATTCGAGGCAGACTAAATATCAAGAGATGAACTGAATAGCCTTTTGAAAGAAATGGCTGCTGTCAGTCCTGCGAGTTTGAACATGTTTGTCACTTTGTTATCCATTTACACTGATTTTTGTGAGGCATGGTTCTCATTCCTTTCTACTGGACTTCAACTTTGTTTCTTCAGGAGCCTCTTTTTATTATCTTCTTCTTTGGAATCTGGTGCATCTCATAAAAGGATATCCGAGTATTAAATAGTGCTGAAATGCATAATGTGGGCCAAGAACAAAGGTCATGGCCTGCTGTTGAATTTCTCCTTCCTTGGTTTTATGTAGACTTTCTTTAGAAGAAAAGTGTTAATATTGAAACATGGGCAAAAATATCCTGGATGATTTTAGTCTTCAGTCAGTCTCTGCAGTTTCTAACTGTGCATATGCAGAATTAACACTGATGGCCTGATTTTTCTTTTTTTTTAACAATAGGAATGATCAACATTCTACATGGATTGGGATTACGATTTTTAGCTCTGGGTCATCACACTCCCTTCATGGTAAGAGTATGCGTGTATGTGTTTTTCTTTAGCAAAATGACATTCGAGTGTCTGCTGATTATCTGTATTTGAATATGGAAAATATCTTGATGGTTCTGGGCCTTTTATTTCAGCACATTGGGATGGCACATAACTACAGGAATAGCAGTCAGGCTGTGCAAGCAGTACGGGATGCTGGGTATGAAATTTCACTGGGATTGATGCCAAAGTCAGTTGGGCCCTTAACATTTGTGTTTACTGGCACTGGTAATGTTTCTAAGGTAAGAAATCTGTCTTCAAGATGAAATGCTATATTATTTTTAATAGAACTTCTTGGCATTTGATACTTATCAGGTTAAATGGGTTGATGTGTTCATTTTGTTTGCTTGGACTTCAGGTTTTGCTTTGCCAGTAAGAATTTTTAAGTACCCTAAACTAATGCCTTTAAGATGAGATCATGCCTGACAAGGCTGACCACGCTAACTTCTTACCATGAAAAATGAGTTAAGTCTTAACTGCTCCTCTCTCCTTTCCCACCTGCATGATTTTTGTCTCCCTCTCTCCCCTCTGTTGAGTCTGGGCTCACAAGGTATGTTGAATGACCCCGTTAAAGTATGGGGGAAACAATTATTTTTTCTAATACTTGCTGAGTTTTTATATCTGTTTTTATAGTACTGACTTGGCTTACAAGTGCTGGACTTACCTCTGGTTTTGCCAACAAAGATCAGTTAACTAGGCTCCAGCTATAAAGTGAAATCACTGCCTACGTAAATATGTGCTTTCTGGACAAAACGGTGGCATGTCTGAAAGGCCTGTGTTCTGTGATCACAGCTCGTTGGGAAAGTCATCTTGAAGTTCTTTGCCTTTATAACAGCCTGGTTGATGAGGAGTGGCTTCAGAGGTCTTCCCTACGGAGAAACTGCTCCTCGGAGTGGCAGCAAAACCGTCTGTTGTGGCTGATTTAAGGCCTCCCATCTCTGCCATTAGAAATATAAACCAGGAGTTGGGTGGTGGATCAGGCATACTGCAGTAATGGAGAGTGATGTAAATTCCTTGTACATAGAGCCCATGCGGCTTTGTTTTGGATAAGCGGGGGTATGTGTGAAACAGTTTGTACATCTCTGAAGATGTTCTCTGGCACGACTGTCAAGTTGTGTGTGGCATTTTTATATTCGTTTTCATACACCAAACAAGCAGTGTTACACTACCGGTATATTCTCTGTTTATTCTGAATCTTACTTCGTGTTTTACAGGGTGCTCAAGAAATGTTCAATGCCCTCCCATGTGAGTTTGTGGAACCACATGAGTTAAAGGAAGTTTCCAGATCTGGAGGTATGATGTGACAATAAAGTGATTGAAAACACCGTAACCCTTTTTGTCCAAGTATAATAGCTAATTTTTTTATTTATTTTTTTTAACCTCAGACCTCAGAAAAGTCTATGGGACAGTGTTAAGCCGTCACCATCATCTTGTAAGGAAACGTGATGGACTATATGATCCAGTAGACTATGATAAACATCCAGAACTCTACATTTCTCGCTTTAACACTGATGTGAGCATCTCTTTTATTCTTTTGTGAAAGGTTTTCCGCAGAGTGTTGGTACTTACTACACCTTCGCATATCCATCAATTGAGAGAGCATTCGTTTAAGACACTAGACCAGGTACTTTCAGCTTCTTGAAGTACTAGATGAGAACATCAGGCATCTCTAACTTTGTTTGCAGATTGCACCCTACACAACTTGTTTAATTAATGGCATATACTGGGAACAACATACTCCTCGCTTGTTAAGTCGACAGGATGCTCAGAACCTGCTGGTGCCAGTTAGATCTGCTGCTGGTGCAACGGAGGGCTGTCCTGAGTTACCACACAAGTAAGACACTTCAGTTCACTCACAACAATTCTGCAGCACCATGATTAAGTCGTAGTGTTAGGCAGTTTCACCACAGTATCTACCAAATGTTTCTGTTTCTTACATTGTTCCTCTTGCATGTTGCAAAATGTCCCGTTGATTCTGCTTTCATTCTTCTGGGCTTTGCAGTCTTGTTTTCACAGTTTGGAGGTTTTGAAAACATCACAGTACAAATGATTGACAGGTATTGTCTGTCTTTCTGCAAAGGTAGTTCTGTCATTGATCCTTGTGCAGAATCCAGTACAAACAGTGTGACATCTGGGAAATGTACCTGCTGCACCATTATTGCTGGAAGTTTCTATGCCTGAGCAGAGTTTGTTGGTTAAGTTCTTCCTACCCTGCCATTTGGCTTGTACAAGTTCAATAACTGTTCCTTAACACCTCTAATTTCTGCAGCAGGTAGTGGGAATGCTTCACAACCTTAAATAGCTTTAAGGATGGAACATGGGGTGCAAATTCAGGGTTAGTCTCCTTTCAGTGTGGGTGGGAGCCACCCTTTCTCTAACAGCCCTTTATAATAGTTCTCTGGGAGACTGGCCTGGGGATGGATTTGGGGAGGATATGGCAGTGTATCCTGGTGAGGAAGCAGGTCTTTGTCTCTCCTTCATCCACTCTTGACACCTTTTTTTCTCTCACATGACAAATAAAGAATTTAAGTGTTAACCTGGAGTGGAACCAGAGATTGTGATTTAGGCTAATGAATGCTCCACCTGTGCCAGCTGTCTGTGAACTGAAAGGAGGCAGCCACCTCTTTAGGTTTCCTTTTACAATGATGAAGTTATTCTAGTGCAGGACTGCCCAGTGACAGCTCAGGGGAATTGGTAGATGGATAATGAATGGGAGGTGTTAGAAGTACATGGAGTACAGAGAAAAAAATGATGCATGAGTAGATTCTCCTGGTCTTTGAGAAGTTACACATGAAATATGGATCCTGTTGATGTGAGTGGAAGTCTTACGACTACAGTAGGGCCATATTTCTATTATGTTCCTGGAGGTCATTGTTTGTGTTGTGTTGAATTCTGAATTGGTTAAGATGAATGAAGCTACAAATCTGATAGATCTTCTCACATTTCTTTTATTTCTTGTTCACTTGTGATCTCTTATATCTATGTTCCTTAGTAATTTGGGTAATGCTCTATTCCTTTCTCTTTTATATTTAATCTTTTTAGACTTCTGGCAATATGTGACATTTCAGCAGACACTGGAGGATCTATAGAATTTATGACGGAGTGTACAACAATTGACAGTCCATTTTGTATGTATGATGCTGACCAGCATATTATTCATGACAGGTGGGAGAGCCCTTAATTTTTATTACTTTCCTCTCTAATTTGTACAGTGAAAGATTATATGAAAAATCACACATTTAAAACACTTGTGAAAGGTGGTACCTTTCAGGTACCAAGGAGAAGTAGTTTAGAAGAGCTATGATCTCTCTTTCAGTGTTGAAGGCTCTGGGATTCTGATGTGTTCCATTGACAATTTGCCAGCACAGCTTCCTATAGAAGCAACAGAGTACTTTGGCGATATGCTTTTCCCTTATATTGAAGAGATGGTAAGGTCTTATGTGTCCAACAAGAAGGTAAAAGACTCGGACTTTGGTCTGCTTGTTTGTTGCTTTTCTGGTCTCCTGTATACATTCAAAAGGAATCTGCTGTAGAACATAACTGACTTTGTACTTCCAAACAACAAAAAAAAGCTTTCTAAGTCTTGAGGCAATACTTTCAAAAAGCAACTTGTGAATGAGATATTGGTGACCTGGAAGTCTTAGGGATTTGTGAAGAACACTTTCTATAGGCAGGAAACAGGCTCTGGCAGGTAGTTCATTCCTCCTGGACCCTGCAGTAGATGTCTAAATCTGATTTTCTTGGGGCACTCAACAGTCACTCACAATCAGACTGCTGTTTGAATGCCTGTGTTTCCATGAAAGTCAAATGACACTGATCAGGGCCAGGAGAGTTTCAGATCTACAAGATATTGGTATTGTTGCATGCATTTAAATGTTGCTTAAAATCTCGATGTTTTACTCTGAAAAAAATTATGGGAAATAAAATGACCTGATTTCAAATAACTTGTCTCCATAGCTGTTATCAGAAGGCTCAGAACCTCTTGAAAGCCAGAACTACTCATCTGTTGTTCGAGATGTAAGTTTTGCAATTTGGCACTCTATTTGTCTTCCTCTGCTTTAAAACGTACAGGTACAAAAATCCCTCAAAATTTGTTTCGTATATTTCTAGGCAGTGATTGCATCCAATGGCTCACTGACAGCTAAGTATGAATATATCCAGAAATTGAGGGAGAGCAGGTAACATATAGCTTCTTAAAGTTTGTTGGTTAAAGATTTTAAAAAAAACTTGTCTGCATTCTATCTCCCCTTTTGCATTTATTTACTCTTTTGTTTTAGTGGAATACTGCTATATTGCACTGTGTCTAAATGTCTCCTAGCTTGACGATTTCCTTCTTTCTTCATGCACATTACCTAAATCATTAACATGTATTGCTAATAACTTATATTGAAGTTGAGAAAGTGGTAATTTTTCTCTTTCTTACATTATGAAGACTGTTTTACCAGAGGCAGAAAACAGCCACATGCCAGTATTATTCTGTTACTCCTTGCCCTTTTAAAATGGATGTAGCATACAGTCCTGTGAAAGGAATGACTGAAAGGAAAAGGCTCTCTAATATACCTTGAATCTAGTTTCCTCTAGTATGGCTCAAGTGCTGTGCTGCATAGCATTGTTCTGTGACTGGATGTATTGAGGAGCCTCTGTGAGACACTCAGACTTTTCATTACACTCCTGTAGCTACAGCTTTAGCTACCACTTAATCTGTACCCTGTCTCGGTAGTTATCAGCCAGTGGTAACATGAAAGAAGGAGCATTGAGTGGATTAAGCTAACAAAAGTATAAATAACCTGGGTATCCCTTCCCTTCCCCTTGCTCTCTTTTATTAACAAACACCTATAGTTTACCTATGAAAAATGTTAATTTGACAGTAAGTGGGTACCTCTGGCTTCATGTTCATGGTCAGTGCCAACTGCTCTGTACACCTTATAAAAGTTGAAATTGGTCTGACCACAAGCACTGCATGCACTATGCACTAAAAGCATAGCGTATTGACTTCAGCGTGCCAAACTTCTCCAATTTCCTTTGGGAACTTTGGGAGTTCTGGCTGTGAACTTGTGCATGATGAACATGATGATAGGTGCATTTTCCACCCAAAGTAACATGCCGTTTGCCTCTGAAAGATGTCAGCTCTCAGTGATTTTAGTTGTGTGCTGTTTGGTAGACCACCTCAATAGCCTGTCTCAGTAACAAATTTTCTTATTCCTCACACAGCACGATGGTCTGGGTTTTTTTGCTTTCTCCATAATCACTTGCATGGCCTTGTGTGAACTACCCTGAGAATCTGGAGACTTCATTCCCAAGGGGGTTTTTGTGGGTAGATTTTTGATATTTCTGCACACCTATGTGTTGCATGTGATGTTCAGTTGTTCATTGGTGTTGCTCACTTAGCTGTCAGAAAAGCAAGACCTGCTAATAATACCGTCCTTTACTTTGCAAACTTTGGAGATAACGCAAATGAAAGCAGGGATTTTACTGCTTTAGGTGTGATGGTTTAGCTAGATATAGGCTCTTGTTTAGAGCCTGTAGGAATCATGTGGCTTGTGTTATTACTCTAACAAAATATTATGCTGTGTCTAGTTTTGTTTCTGATGGCTCTGTTTAGACTAATTGCTTATACGCTTTGGATGTACATGAACATTTCAGACTATAGAATAGTCAGACTGTATGAGCTGAACTGTTTTGGGTGCCATTAGAATGCAGGAGCAGTTTGATTTACTGAACTTATCTCCATCTTTTCACCTTCACTTGCTTTATACCTGCTACTCGTTCCTCATCCACAGCTGCAGTGGCATATCCCATTAACAGTGCAGACCTCTGAGTATTGCTGAATTATTTAAACTTGTACGCAGAGAATAGGCATAATCTGAAATGTTCGTTTCTGGGACAGTGTAAATTCTGTTCCCACTCTTGATGGGTCATTTGGCAGCTCATGTTTGTGCCTGTGCTAGACCAGACATGCTATGTTTGATCCAAGTGTGATCTCATTCTAGACACTGGAAAAGTTTTTAATAAATATGATGAGAAGTTTGATTGCAAAATCCAGCTTGCTTTCACATAGGAAGTCTCCCCTTCGTCAACACTGTTGCTGCAAGCTCCTGCATACCACTGTTGCTGCCTATAAGTAAAGGTGAAGAGGAATTCTTTCTCTTCCCTTGCCCATGAGGGTGTAGCTGTGGAAGAAGATGTTCTGTCAGAATCGATAGTAGTAGGATGAGAGTCCTTGGGTTTGTCATATGAAAGGATGTGGTGGGCTTAGGAGGCTTTCTGTGAATGGATTAAATAATGATTTAACTTCTTGAAAAAAATCAGACCTGTAAAACTTGTATGAAGGTCAAAATGTACAGTAATTTATAGTAATAATTTAGATAGATCCGAGAGGTTTTACATTGGTACATCCCATTCAGGTTTAGTTAATTGAAAATAATGACTTTTTATTAAAATTTAATTATGCCTGAAAGTGGAGGAAGGGAGGGTGGAACATGGAGTAGTTTGGGTTGGAAGGGACCTTTAAAGCTCATCTCGCCCAATCATTCCCTGCAATGAGCAGGGACATCTTCAACATCTGGAACATCTGGAATTTTGGAGAGTAATTCAAGCTTTACAGATGCTCAGGCACAGCTAGTAGGTGGGAGTGTGCTTCAGACAGATTATATAGATGTGTTTAGTATTGATTTAACTTTCTTTACTCGGGATAGTCTTTCGATGCTATTGTTTGAGACCTTGTTCCCCAAAAGTACTTGGGTACCTCATGCCATGCTTTAGGTCGTGCAGTATTGCTCTTGTCATGCTATTAGGTATTGCTCTGGCAGGCTGCCATTTTTGAACTGAAAATACAAACTGAAAATTGACTTATGCATGCCATGTGGAGCCCCAAAAAGGCCTGAACCAACCATTATTTAGTAGACATATGGTTAGTGCTCTTCTGAGGATGATAGCTTTAAGCGAAGTGAACATGAGCTCATCAGCTAGAGGTCAAGATTCTTTCTGTGGCATAATCCATAATCTAGTATATACCTATGTAAACTCTCAGTGGATAAAGGGAAACTGAGGAACTTGCTTGTACGCTTTTGAAGTTTCCCATAAGTCTGTATCTTTGAAGGTCCTACCTATTTATTGAAATTTGTTTTCAGGATATGGCCAAACCTCAGTTGCGATTAATTAGGTTAAAAAATAGGACAATGAACTCCTTTTCTTCAACAATAAAAAGTGCTTTAAGAAATTTTTTTTATTTGCTAAATAGTTTTTATCTGCATAGTGATAATACTTTAGACAGTTTTACAATCCTAATTTTACAACTTAATGCAAATTTAAGCTATAAGGAAAAATAATTATAAATTATGAAAATGTGTTTTCCTACTATAATTTGTACATTTATGAGAACATATTTAAACAGCTGCTGAACTCTTATTCTGGTTGGCAAAAAGAAATGCAAAATCTGATGTGAATGCATTTTATATTGAAAGTCAACAGGACAGCTACTTCTTAAATTTATTTAGGAGAGTAGTAGAAGCTTGATTGAAACACTGTGGTGGTTTTCAAATCTGAGTTCTTGTCTGCAAAGAGGATTTCTTAATTGGCTGTTAACTTTTATTTGACTTTTATTGACTGTCATGTTCCTTTGATGGACTAATATGAACCTTGTATAACTTACCTAAAATACGCTTTCACCAACATTGTTTTGTGTGCTTTAACAGTTACCTGTGATGTAAAGGGAGGAAGGCAGAGCCTGGAATCCAAGACAGCTTGGCGGTCCTCAAATGATCAGGTTACAGTGATTTGGCCATTGGGAAAGATATAATGACAACTGAGGAAAAATTTGTTGAACAGCCAGTAGCAATTGGAGAAGCAGTGCAGATGTTAATGCATTTGATCATGTTTATATTAGAGGAAAGAAACTAGAAGTTATGCAGCAGAAGAATGGAAACAGGACTAGGCGGTGATTGCCCAGTCTTGGGTTAGATAGCCAGGAACTTGACTCTTGGTCTGAATAGAGCTCTTGGTTTGTAGACTTACTAAAACATACTTATTCTGTTAGCTTTAGCAGCTTGCAGTGTCTTTCTTCTGTGTGGTTTTTAATTTTGCCTGTAATACCTCCTAGGGAATACGCTCAGCTGCTGAAGATGGGTAATAAGAAGAGGGTTTTATTGCTCGGATCTGGCTATGTTTCTGGCCCTGTACTTGAATATCTCACTAGAGATTCCAACGTTGACATCACAGTTGGTATGTAAGATTTCACTTGTTTTTCATTGAAAAAATGTCTAATTTAAACCTGCTAGCGTGGCAGAACCTTTCTTGTAAGTAATAAATGGATCTGGTTCTGAGGACAGATAAAGAAAGTCTTTGTTATTATGCACAGCAGAAAAGAATTTTGTACCTTTCTGAGCATTTTGAGTTTACATAATCAATTTGAAAATGACAGAGCCACATTAAAAGTTAACTGTTTGCATGTATAACCTATAGGGAAATTAGAAGTACTTTTGCTTTGGGCTTGGGCTTCATTTTGTAGCTAGTCAATCACTTTTGTTGGTGCTTGGGTGTGTTTTCAGCCTCACACAACAAGAAGATTAAATTGTTTTTTAGACATCTGTATGAGTGAAGCCTCAGTTGTTCTTATAACCAGTACTGTGGTGGCAAACCTTCAGACCTTGACCTTCCCATCAGCTCCACGTGCCTGCTTGTTTGTTCCTCTGTTTTGGTTTTATCTGTAGCGTATTTCAGGCCAGGCATCTCAAAAACACCTTTCTGTACCCTCAATATTGACTCCACCCTGATTCTCTGATTTCAGATTTAAAACCCAGGCTGCATTGCCTGAAAGATACTTTGCTGGGAGGTGGTTTCCTTTGAAACTTAGCATTGTATTTCTGTTGATTTTTGTTGTTGCTTCGGTTTGTTTTTTCCCCCCTCATGCTACTTTCATACTCGGCTACTTTTGCTGCGCTTTGCGGTGATAACCATAGTACTTTTAACCCCATGGAAAAGGTTTACTAGGAAGAAGAAGGGAGCTCTAAGGAAGCTTCACCCTGTTATTAGCACTGCCTGATGCGGTGAACAGGGCAGGATTACAGCAATGTGCATTGTCCATCCCCTCATCAGTACAGAGGCTGCATCTCATCCCTGCAATACAGTAGCAGTAAGGGAAACCAGGTGAACTGGAAGATCTGTTTTGCCAAGCACTGTGCAAACCCAGGAGGTGCCGCTTGTCTGGGTAGCTTAAAAACATGCAGTTTCTATGGCACACACATAAAAAAGCTCAGAAGGAAAGAGACACAAAGGTGTTACTTGTCTAATATTTGACAGCAGGCAGGCAGATGAAGAAAGCATAAAATGCACATCGCAGTGCCACATTTGGTTCCCTACTGTTAGGTTACTCCACTTTAAATCCAAATGACAAAAATCTTAATTGGGAAGCCTTCATGTAGTCAGCTTTTTTTGGTTTGAATTTGTAGACAATTTGCCTAGCTCTTTTCTCTCAGCACAAGTTGATTATTGGGGTACGGAGAATCACCCTCTGTTAATATTTATTTCCCATTGGCTTTGGAAAGGCCATGAGGAAATAAGGCCCTAAGTTACAGACACAGATTATTTTAATTCTCTGTAAGCCTGTGCCCCACCTTCTGCCTTTATTGCCCACTCCTTTCTCCTGGCTGTTCCCTTTGCCATCCTTGTGCTGGCAGCATGGTGAGCTGGGACAGAAAACCGATTCAGTTTCCATCAGATGTGGCAAATACTGGTTGCTTTAACCCAGATCTCTTTTTCAGTTCTGCTTTCCTTATACTGCTAAGTGCTGCTGGCAGTTGTGGCCAGCAAGTCGAGGGAGGTGACTCTGCCCCTCTAGTCTGCTCTTGTGAGACCCCACCTGGAATACTGTGTCCAGCTCTGGAGCCCCCAACATAAGAAGGACACGGACCTGTTGGAGTGGGTCCAGAGGAGGGCCAGGAAGATGATCAGAGGGTTAGAGCACCTCCGCTATGAGGACAGGCTGAGAGAGTTGGGGTTGTTCAGCCTGGAGAAGAGGAGGCTCCAGGGACACCTTATAGCAGCCTTCCAGTATCTGAAGGGGGCCTACAAGAAAGCTGGAGAGGGACTTTTTACAAGGGCATGTAGTGATAGGACGAGGGGTAATGGCTTCAAACGGGAAGAGGGTAGATTCAGATTAGATCTCAGAAAGAAATTTTTCACTCTGAGGGTGGTGAGGCACTGGAACAGGTTGCCCAGGGAATTTGCGGATACCCCATCCCTGGCAGTGTTCAAGGCCAGGTCGGATGGGGCTTTGAGCAACCAGGTGTAGTGGGAGGTCTCCCTGCCCATGGCACGGGGGTTGGAACTAGATGATCTTTCAGCTCCTTTCCAACATAAACCATTCTATGATTCTGAGATTCTATGGTTCTATGACACTTCTTTGGACTTTTTTTTCCTCCTGAACTTCTAGTCAGCTTCTTGCTTTTCAGTTAAGTAGTCTGTGCTTTTGCAGAAATAGCTACTACCATCAAAAACAGATTCAATACTTCACCTCTGTATGTATTTGGCCAGGTTAGAGAAGTGACCATTTTTAAAACTAGGAGAAAATATGTACTGCATAGTGACCTAAAATACTTTAGGCCTCAAGATAAATTGTTGCACTAGTTGAAAATGGTTGTTTTTCAGCAGGATGATGTTAATCCAAAACCAGTTTACTTTCAAAACACATTTGGCATACAATTTTTCCATTGCAATTTTCCCTTGAGACTCAGCACAACACAGTATTTCATTAAACTGGGAAGTACTAGGCATGCCTTTTCTGTATTTCTGTGTGAAAGACAGAGCAAGGTCAAAACGTCTGCCCGTTTCAATGCTATGTAATTATTCTGTTTCACATGAGGTCGTAAACCTGCAAGGAAAGGCACTTGGGGTAAGCAATTATTTTTTATTTTTTCCCTTACCTTTCTAGTTGTGCAGTGCTTCTCCAGCAAATTGATGAGCTCATGAATGCCAATAGTATTTAATACATCTAGGACCATCATGCGAGTTTCTGGCATTCTAGTATTCTCCTACACTTTGTTCTGCCAAGCAGACCACTGGATGACTCAAGTAAGGCTTGGTAGACCCAAGGGTGATGTCCCCCCCAAATCAAAGCATAAATGTTAAGTCTATTGTGTGATTGTCCACCAAATAAATAAGGAAAAGGAAAATTGCTGCTCAGTTTCATAGTGCTGTATGTGGGATGTCATCGAGTTCCTACTTGTTAATCTAACTTTGGTTCTCTTCCTCTCATTTTTAAAGTTTTTAATTTGTCTGTTCCTTTTGACTCCCTACCCCTAAAAGTTTTTCCACTGATACTCTATCTCCAAAAAACCATACTGGTCTGCCTGAATGGGCTAGTGATACTTTTGACTGGGCATAGTAGAGCTGTTGTTATATTTTTCTACTCGTCACCTTTATTTTATTTTTCCCAGTCATCGCGTGGTAGGATTATTGTTCTAGTTCAGATGAGCCGCTGTCTGCTATATCAATAGAAGTGTTTCCTACAGCTCTTGATGCTTTCTTGTGATCTTTCACTAAAATTTTTCTTAAGCCTGAACGTACACATCCAAGTGCCCCTCTTCTGTTACTGTTATTTGCATTCTTCACCCTCAAACACTTTCTTTAATTGATCTGCTTCTAGATGAAAGATAACAGTGCATTTCTAAGGATTCCAAAAGAATCTGCTTTTATCCTTCCATCAAGTAAGGCTTGGTAGACCCAAGGGGTGATGTCCCCCCCAAATCAAAGCATAAATGTTAAGTCTATTGTGTGATTGTCCACGTGTGACCACGTTTGGTCATGTGTTCTTTGAAAACTTTGTAATGTCTTTTTCAGTACGTTTTGGCACTTACGAAAGAGTGGCAGGTGTTCGTCTGAGGTATCAAAGACTGAACCTACAGTATGTATGTTTTTTAAAACCTAGAATGTACCTTGCCAAAGGTTTTTATGAGGGGATCAGAATTAAAGACATGGAGGTATGCTTTTGGGGTGGATCACAACCTTGCATGGCCTATAATAAAAAAGTTGGGGTTTTGTAACTAGTTAATGACACTTTTGTGACACATTTCTGCATAAGATACGCATTCATTCAGCAAACTTTTCCCCTCTCTCTCTAAAAATCACTTAGGTGTGAATGTGTGCTTCTTTCTGTTAAGTTTATCTGTTTTCCCACCATGTGGGTGCTCAGTTACCTGGCAAATGTAGACAGTGCTGCTGTACAAAACCATACTTGGGAGGACATGTGCATGTGATGCAAGCGAGCCGGTAGGTTCTGGGGTGTCCTAGTGCACAACGACAGGTTTAACAGTCCTTTATCTCATGTTCTAGACCTACTTCATAGAGTGGAAAAGAAGGGAGATGACTTTCAGTTTTGCATAAATTACTTGTGTTGACCTGGTCTGCTGATAGGAAAACTTCAGTTAAAAATTTTGTTAATTTTAAGTACACCCACAAAGTTGCTAATTGGTTACAAGTCTGTTCTTGTTACACGATTTGGCAGTGAGTGGTTCTTTACTTCTGAGAGTAAATATTCTTTGTAGATTCTTGTTCTTGAGTTATAGCTGCTATGGCTTGAGACTGGCAATTGATAATAAAATTGACTACTTTAGGGGAAGTAAGGTGCTTTATGCCTGACTTTTCTTCAACTGTTAGCGAAGGAAAACATCCATGCAACTGTTTCATTTTGGGAAGAAGGAGGTGTGTGTAAAGCACAATTATATATGGGAGTGCTTTGGACTTACCTTCATCTTTAGGTAACAGTTGATTTGTTTTACTTTTAAAACAGCATCTGTCATGAAGGAACAACTTGAACAATTGACGAAAAAATACAGCAATGTTACTTCAGTTCATATGGATGTCATTAAGCATGAGGAAATGCTGTCCTCTTTGGTGAAGAAACACAACCTTGTGATCAGGTCAGAATTCTATGTAAAACATGATAGGCTCAACCCTAAGTCATACTGCTTCTTTCTGCTAGTTCGCTGACCTAAATCAACACGGTAACTTTTTTTTTAATGCCAAAGAACGGGGGTCATATTTGTGTATGTAAATAGTTGTAACTGGCCTCTGCCTTCTCACGTAGTGGGGCATCAGGACTTTCAAAGGGGCTTTGACTGCAGCATCTCTTTAGAAGTGTTCACCAGTTATGTGGACAGCCTCCTTTGTGTGAGGGAATCAAATTTGCATGTTTGCAAGAGCAGGCAAAATTCTGACATCTTGGTCGTTTCCCCTGAATATCCCATTAGGAAAGATCTCTTTCCAGGTATTGAAGCAGGGGAGGAAATGACTTCGTAGTCCTTGCCATTTTGTCCCTTTTGCCTTGGATGTCACGAGTGTTGTTTCCTTTCCATGTAGAGCATGCTTTTCACAAAGTGCTTCAGCAAGATCATTGTAATGCAAGCTTTCTCAAGGATGGTTTTATAGTTTTGCATCTTCTAAACCTCCAGCATGCCTGTTTAGAAGGTGGCCTTGAAAAGAGGTCAGTGGTTTGTTTTTTACAAAGATAAGTGTGACAAAAGATGCTGTCTAAAGAATGACTCTCCTATTGTCCTGTGCCCTGTTCTGAGTGCATACAACAATGCGGTTCTGATGGGGTAGCATTGCACTTACGTAGATATGAAACTGCTCAGGGCAAGGCAGGTATGACTGTTGCATTTACTTGAGCTCTTTTGTAGGCATACAAAAAACACCTGTGAGTGTCTTTCCAGTGACAGCAGAAGTAACTGGTTGGATTTTCATGTTGCATAATTCTCCTTCATTTGTAGTTTACTGCCTTATTCAGCACATCCTTTGGTTGCCAAGAAATGTATTGACAACAAAGTGAACTTGGTAACAGCCAGCTACTTAACACCAGCTATGAAAGAACTCCAGGAGAGGTAGGTATGAGAGTAGCATCTCCCTGGTGTTGCTTCCTTCTTTAGTGCATTATTTGAATATTTTGCAGTCTGTTACACCTGCAATGCTTATTGTAAATTACTGTTTTCTGCATTCTTTCTTCTTCCCTTTCCATGATGGAGGACTAAGTACCTTTCCCCAAAGATGCACGTGGAGGCTGTGGCAGAGCAGAGAAATGAGTGCATACCCGAAACTGGTCAGATTAGTGACTAAACACTGGAATGTACTGTTCTGCATGCCCCATCTTATTCGATGTTAATGTGCCTTCCCCTCTCCCCTCAAACCTGTTAGGATGTTTGAGCTGGGCTGGTATTCAAGCTGAGCAGCTGGGCTGTCCTGTTCTACCAGTGATAGCAAGCTTGTTTGTCATCCTTCACATTTCCCTAATAAAAACTCATTCTAGGCTTATTGTATCTACAGAATATCCTCCTTCGTGCCACTGTCTTTTGGACTGGCCCACTATATTGGTCTCAAATTGGTGATAGTTCTAACTATTCTAATGTTTCTGTTGTCCAACTTACTATATGACTGGAGGTTATTTTGGGCTTGGAGCTTCATCTAGGTGCTCCTCTCAGTCATGGTACTGGAAACTCTGAATTGAATTCACGTGAGTGAGATGAGAATTGTACATGCTGTGTCTCTACGAAAGATAAACAGAGAAAGCTAGACAGGTGGAGAACCAGCATTGCAGGCAATGAGGGAAGTTTCGGGGCCTCTCCTCCGCTTCTTGCTGTGAAATGCACATATCGTATCGTGCTCTCAAAAAAAAAGAAAAAAAAAGACACTGCTCATTTGTCAAAACACAAAGTGATTTTGAAAATTAAATAAATCACCTCAGTTTGTGGTGACAAGTGAGCTGCTCTGGGAGTGTAGGCAATTGTTAAAAAAAGAAAGCCCGAATGTTTGTAATTTGGGAAAGTAGGCCTTTCAATCTCTCTCCGCGCAGGAGCTGTTTAGGGCAATTATGACTAGCTCTGTGCTGTCCTCTGCATCGCTACCTTCCTGCATTATAGCACTGTCCAGGAGAATGTGGGATACGGAGTAGCTGCTGGAATTTCTTTTTCCAACAGCCCCTAGAAGTTGCAGCAAAATAAGAGAAACCAAGTCTAGAATGACTCGTAGACAGTTGTCACTGGTTAGGTTTTAATGTCTGCTTCTGTTTTTTTCCACAAGATGCAGACAGAGCCCAGAATTTACTGTGTTAGGGAAAGTTCACTGGGCTTTTGTTGGACAGATTTCCTGAATAAAAGACCAGTAATAGTGAATATTCTGACAGATCTGCATTTCTGTTATTTTCAGTGTAGAAGCTGCTGGAATTACAGTTATCAGTGAAATGGGTTTGGATCCTGGTCTTGACCATATGTTGGCGATGGAATGTATTGACAAGGCAAAAGAAGTTGGTGCTACGGTAAGGTTGGCAGGTAGTGCGTAGTTCTGCCAAGATTTTATTAGTAAAGTTGTTCCTTTAACACTGCCCAGTTTTTGGGCGTGTCACTGATGTTTAACGGACTCTGGATACCTTACTTTTTTCTGATGCTTGGAATTTGGAGCCAACTAATCCCATTGGTGAGACCATCAACTAAGATGGCTTTGCCCCAGTGTGTGTTTTGGTTTCTTCTCCTTTACGGGCAGTGCCTGCAGCATGACAGCTTGACATTGTTGCTCAGTGAAATTCTTTTGGGTTCCCCTGTCCACTGTAGATCTTCTGATTTGGCCTACTTGGGGGACAGTGTCAAT
Source organism: Burhinus oedicnemus (assembly GCA_008921705.1). Classification (NCBI taxonomy): domain Eukaryota; kingdom Metazoa; phylum Chordata; class Aves; order Charadriiformes; family Burhinidae; genus Burhinus; species Burhinus oedicnemus. Next base: position 493,068 of record VFFE01005878.1, on the reverse strand, counting down.
AGAAAGTTTAAGAACTAATGAGGATTCTGCAGGGTAGCTCTGCACTGTTTGCATCCTGGTCTGTGTTCTCTTCATTGTTTCTCTCCTGTGGATAAATCTGACAGGTTGTATCCTACACTTCCTTCTGCGGTGGCCTACCAGCTCCAGAGCACTCTGACAATCCCCTGAGATACAAGTTCAGCTGGAGCCCCCAAGGAGTGTTGCTGAATACAGTTCAGTCTGCTACGTATTTAAAAAATGGAGAGGTGAAGTAATCCTAACATTTCCATTTAAAGCCAGACAAGGAAGGTGATGCTGGGCTAAGGAGGGATTTGGGATTTGTAAGGTGCTGTGTTTACTTTCAAGCCAGCGACAGTCAGTTACCTAAGCAAGTTGTGTACATCACTTAATCCTATGTTTGGAGCGTGATGGTGCCTCGCTGCTGACTGCTTAATTCTTACTTACTGTATGGAAACTGATTGCAAAGAAGGAGCATGTTCTAATGACTAAAGCACTGTATTGAGGTTGGTGTTCAGGCTTCAGTTTCCATCCCTGTTGTTGTTGCTTTTGCCACTTAACTGCCCTGTCTGTGGCTCTGTGAAACAAAGGTGAGAGTGCGTCCTTCTACTGGCTTTTCTGTAGTCATGTTTGTAAACCAAACAGCTTCATTCTGTACTTGCACAATGTATAGCAGAACTCTAGATTTCTTTTTCTTTTGGTGCAATCTGTAATACCAGTAACCCATTGAGTGGGTTTTGTGAAAGTGTACAGTGCTTTCTGATGTGTTTTATATAAGCTCTGTTTTGCTGTTTGTGCAGGAGTCGTTAGAGTAGACTTAACCTAGCAAATGTCACTGCATCTGTTCTATGGAAAGATCATAACTGAGTTGTGCAAAGCTGTTGCAAGCCATTATCACATTTCTGCTTTCCAGTCCTATCTGTTTGATCACTCCCACTTGCTCAGAGTAGTTACTGAGCAGGGGCTCTTCAAATGTCAAGGAGACTGCCTTGTATAACCACTGTAAAGTTTAGCTAATTATCTAAACTTTTTGATCTGCAAAACTGAGAAATCTTTTGAGATGTTTTATCATGACATTTTGGTGCTCTAGTGTTCTTATTGCAGTAAGAAAGGAGAAATTCAGGGACTGTACATTAGATAATTATTTAAAAAGCAACAACACAGTTATAAGTTTCAGATGAAAGGGTCTCTTGGAGAATGTGAAAATGTTTCGTATTTAATTCTGACCTGGTTCACCCATTGCTAGGAAAAATTAGATCATGCATATGAATGATTCACTATGAGAACACTATTTGAGCTTGTCAGTAAATTGTGCAGTTTTTCCTCCTTGCTACTAAATCCTTAGCTGTCTTTGACTGTTGTGCAGGATTCTTCCACTCTGGTGTCTTGCCCCACAAACACAATAAGATCTTTTGGCATTGCTGCAGACTTCACTGCTTTAGTCGTTCTTGTAAAAGGAAACCTTGCCCCTTTGCTCAGAAGTCACAAAATGAGTTTGTATTGATGCCGCATAGCAGATCTGTGCATCAGCTGCTTGAAGGAAGCAGGGTTCAAGGCTTTGGTTGGGAGTGATAATAGAACTAGCCAACCTGATTTTGTTTTCCTTCAACAGTGCATTCTCTGTGCTTTGTAGCTGCAAGTAAAGATCCACATGGGCAGCAATTTTATATCAGTGTGATATCACCTAATTTATTTTAATCTTTAAAAACAAGGAAACAAAACCCCATCCTTCTCTTTACATTTACCTTCTCCTCCCCCATAAAAAAAAGAGAATAAAAAAACCTGACCAAAAAACAGGGAGGCTGTGTGCAGAATCTCCCTTCACACTGATGTAGTTTGGGGGGGTGCTCCAAAATTACACTAATGTAAGTGAAGCGGGAACCTGCCACTTTAATGTAGGTGCAGCAGGAATTAACAGTGTGTGTGAGATGGGTGTGGGTTGTTTTAGCCCTTTGATTAGTAATGGCTGACATAGCGCATGCTTCTCCATCGCAGGATATGATTAAATGGCTTGTGCAACTGCTTTATTTAGATTGGGCCTTTGATTGGACCAGAAACACTAAGCATATTGTTCCTATTTTGAGCAGACTTAATCTTTTCTGTTGTAAAATAAATTAAATAACACTGCACTGAAATAATATCGCTGTTCTTTCACAAAATTTAGATTATCAATATTCCAGCTGGAGGAGCATTACTTGATTCTGTTACTCCGATGGATTTTTTCCCAGGATTAAATCTTGAAGGTTTTCCTAACAGAGACAGTACAAAATATGCTGAACCGTATGGTATTCAGACAGCTCACACTTTGTTGAGAGGCACCTTAAGATACAAAGTAAGTTGTTGTTATTAATTATTGTTTTCCTCAAGAGATGAATGTTGACATTTCAAGAAAATTGTATATTTAAAAGTCAGCCTTTTATAGCTCTGTACTTGCTATTTATGAGCTTTCCACTATCCCAATTGAGAGATAACTGAAATCACTTCTCTTTTTTTTTTTTAAATCTAGCTTTAACTGGTTTATTTGACAGGTGTTTGTTGCAAACCAGAAAAATATTTTTACTTAGTTTAGGCAGCTGGTCAGTTAGCTTGCATAATCTGTATCTGTGTTTCTTTTTTAATTTGGCTCTGTATTTGGTGTCAGATCAATAGAAGATTTTAAACAAATAAATCTGATGAGTTTGTGTGATGTGTGTTGCTGTTATGTATTTTTAACAATTTATTCTCTTAAAGTTGATAAAAATTTGAATTTACAGTTTGTTGCTTATATTCCTATGAAAAACATAGTGTAAAAATCTTACAGAAAATTATGGTTTTCCATCAAACTGAGAAGGTTTTTCATTAAGTAACTGGGAATCTTGAATTTGAGCAGCTGTAACATTTTGGTCAGTTAAATAAAATGTTAAGAGATAAATGTGTTTTCCTTCTAAGTAATAGACTCTTTTCCTTTCATTTGTTAGGTGCACAAAGCAGAATCAAAACAATATTTTTTCTTTCAGATTTCTTTTTTAATTATTTTGTTGGTCAATATACATTAAGAAGGAAAAAACCTAAAACCATATTGAAGGTTTCAAAAAGCTTTTATGGATGTCGTGATATGTCTATTGAGTTAAGGTTTATGTCAAGGTTTAAGTTATTGTTGTTTTGTACATGGCTTGTGGAATGTCTCCATTGCCTCTTAAATCTTCTGTTGCAATAAGACAGGATTTTTTCTTTATTTCTGGGAGGGAGGGAGGCTTGCTTAGCAAAAGAAGATGGAAGGCCAATGTAGGGGAATAAGGGTTACAAATTGCAATAGCTCTCTTTTTGTCAGTCTAGATACGATCTCATGTTCAGAAGCTAAAAATATGTGGAAGGCATCTATCTCGTCATGAAGTCTTAATATGACAGTATCTACTCTTCCATTTGGTGCCTGGTAAAATTTTCTTCTTTTGTATAAGTGTTAGCGTAAGGAAAAGGAAAAATGTCAGGGTGACATGAAGAGTTGTTTTCAGTGTGCGGCAAGAATGATGTTTCTGTGCTTAGTGCTGTTTTCTTAACCCCCAAAGCAGGTCCATCCCTTTGGGTTGGGGTGATGTTGGTAGGGTTTTGTGGAAGAGCTTGCCATACCTCTACCTGTGTGGTACCTATGTGCCAGAACATAGTGCTCAGCAGGGCAGAAATTAACGTTGGCCCTTTGCACGTGCTGCTCTGTTGCAGAGCAGAAAGCAATCTGTTCAGTGCCGAGGCTAACAACTTCTCAGAGTGCCTTTTCTAGATTAAGTTCAGATAGCTAACGGAGTCAGTTTGAAAAGAAGTGTCACAAGGATCTCACTGCAAGGCCATCTGAGCTGATAACCTAGTGCTGGTGGAGGTGGCTCCTAATTATAATTAGCCCTCTTTCAGGGTCCTTTATGTCCACCATTCTGCTTTTTTACAGTGTTCTAGTCACTTGGATGTGTTTTGAGGTGTCTAGCAGCTGTGTGGAGTTTTAATGGGACACAAACAAAAATGAGCAGAAACAGTTGAGACTTTTTTTATCGTGCAGCGTATTGCAGCCTTTGCAGTTCCTTTTAAATACCATTCCACTGCTGTTCTGGTTGTCTTGCTGATATTCCTGAACGAAAGATACAAACACACAGGATTCTTATCTCTAAAATCAGTTTATCTGATGTCTGCACAATCACGCTGGGGTGAGCCGAGTTCAGTGTTGGGCTGTCTGTATTCAGTAGTTCGTTTATGGGCCAGCTGGCTGCTAACAACCCCGTCTGTAATGACATGCTGGAGTTTGAACTAGTGCTGGCCAGCTTAGCCCTTCAATCTCATGAACCAATGGTACTTGCTGTGGAAGTATTGATGGCAGATTAATAATAAGTCATTGAAGAGGGTATTAAAAAAACAGGGGGAAGGGTGGAGAGGGGCTGGGGAAGGTACTGCTTTGTACCCCATCAGCATCGTGTTATTGTGGCTGTCTTCCCATGGGAATAATGCTTAACACTACCATGGTTGTGTCCACCACTACATTCAAACCGAGGAGAAATATTCAACTCAGTTTCAAGTGATTATTATTTTTAACCATGTTATTCTTTTATTTCAGGGATACTCTAAGACTATGGGAGGCTTTGTAAAACTAGGATTAATTAACCCAGATCCTTATCCTTTGCTAAGCTCGACCACACCACCTCTAACCTGGGTGAGTTACTTTGATTGCTCTGCCTTCTTTCCTCTGTTTTATTAATGTTTTTCTTATTGCTAGGCTTGGATGTGATTAGCAATGGGAATCTTGCATTGCATCCTGGTCTTCTCTGCTTTTTGTTCCTGGAAATTAGGAAGATTTTCTTCAGCAGGAATGTAATACAGTGCTGGAATAGGTTCCCCAGAGAGACTCTGGAGTCTCTAACGCTGGAGGCCTTCAGGACTCAGCTACACAAAGCCACGGCTGACTTGAGTGCTGGTGGCACTCCCGCTTCAAGTAGGGCATTGGGCTAGATGACCCTCAGAGGTCCCGTACAATATTTTTATGAATTGTCTTAAATTTTCTGTTGGCAGAATCCAGCCCTCAGTGCTGTGAGTTTGCAGTGTCCATATTGGTATGGGGCTATGATCTTCAGTGTAGAAGTATTTTTTAGGGCATCAAGAAGTAAGAGATCATGCCTAAATGAGTATATTAGAATATTTTTTTTCTGTACAAACATATTTTTTGTCTTCTGTTATGCTGATTTTCTGTCTTGCTTACTGATGCCTCACTTCGTCTTAATCTCAGCCAAGGTATGACTCCTATGATGTGCAGCTGTTACATTTGACAGTCAATGTTTTGGTTGTCTCTGGGGGCAAAGCAGGGAATTTTATATTTTGATATGGTGTAAAGACAGCTGAATTGACAAACAGCTTATTACTTGTCAGGTCGTTTTGTCTGTCTTGTGAGGTTTTTTCTTCCATTTTGCAACACCTGAGAGAGTAACTTTGTGTATTACTCAGATGAACAAAATTCAGGTCTGTCTCCTGTTTCCTTCCTTGTGCTTTTATCAGCATTAATCTGGAAAAAAGACACGAGGCTTATGCTGTGTGATGGTCTCAGGAGAGCATGGTATTTTTCTGATGCCATTATTTCAAGTTAATAATGTCTGGAGTGTTCTTAAAACCAAGAAAGCACAAGGTGAAGAGGCCCAGTCTTCCTTGTCTCTGACTAACATACAGCACTGCTCATCTTCCCAAGCTCCAGGAGGTTTTGGGCTGCCTTGTGGGAATTACTTTTATTTTTTTGAGATTATTTTTGTCCACTTCCTGGTTTAGGGTTGATATCTTCAAGTCTTCTTTGCGAAGACGGCTAGAATTTCCAGTCCTTCTAGCCTCAATGAATGAGTATACAGTGTTATGTAATCTGTGAAAGTAACGATAAACTCATTAGTCTCACTGAAAACCTTGTCTCAGCAATGTTTTTGCATCATAGAATCGTAGAATCATAGAATGGCTTAGGTTGGAAGGGACCTTAAAGATCATCTAGTTCCAACCCCCATGCCATGGGCAGGGACACCTCCCACTACACTTGGTTACTCAAAGCCCCATCCAGCTTGGCCTTGAACACTTCCAGGGATGGGTCCTCCACAACTTCCCTGGGCAACCTGTTCCAGTGCCTCACCACCTCAGAGTGAAAAATTTCTTTCTGAGATCTAATCTGAATCTACCCTCTTCGCGTTTGAAGCCATTACCCCTCGTCCTATCACTACATGCCCTTGTAAAAAGTCCCTCTCCAGCTTTCTTGTAGGCCCCCTTCAGATACTGGAAGGCCGCTATAAGGTCTCCCTGGAGCCTCCTCTTCTCCAGGCTGAACAACCCCAACTCTCTCAGCCTGTCCTCATAGCAGAGGTGCTCTAACCCTCTGATCATCTTCCTGGCCCTCCTCTGGACCCACTCCAACAGGTCCATGTCCTTCTTGTGCCGAGGACCTCAGAGCTGGACACAGTACTCCAGGTGGGATCTCACAAAATGGCCTTCAGATATGCACAAAAATCTTCTTTTTGGTAGTATTCCCAGGATTCCCAGAGCCTTCTTCATCTCATCAGTCTGTTTTCTTCCTTTTGAAAGGGATAGTCTCCATTTCTAGAGCAGCTGAAAGATATCCTTAAGTTCCTGACTGTCTGGCTGTCTCCATATGGCTTGTCTTTTACCCTAACATCCTCCTTGTGTTCCTTGTTTATGGAGATTTCTGTGTTCTTTCTTCACTGCCAGACGAAGGGATAAGACTATAAAACAGAGGGAGGCAGCTGAGTGGTGGGGTACAAAGTGTTTTAGGAAGTGACCCCTATTCCCACTTTTTGTGATTAAAAATCTCAAACTATCTCACTTTCCCTGTACACATAACCTGTCGTCTTAGAAGTCCTGGATATTAACTGAGCTTAGTGGAGCAGTAGGTTCTTGAAACCTTGACTGAAAAGGAGTGGGAACAGATGTCAGGCCTTCAGGAGCTTTTTTTCTTTTCCTTTAATACAGAAAGAGCTTATGTGCAAACTGGTTGGAATTAAGCCGCCTGCTGAGTACCACGTTCTTAAAGAAGCTGTATTTAGCAAACTGGAAAAGGACAAAAGTCAGCTGGAGGCAGTGGAATGGTAAAATTTTCCAGTGATTTTTTTTTTTTTTTTAAAAAAAAAAAAGGGTTTGCAATTCTACCCATTTTGGTCCATGTTGAGACTGTTAAACTGGTACGCTGAACAAGCTGGAAATTATAAAACTTAGACTAAGCTGTTGATAGGCAATGATATCTCATTTGTTCTGCCAGGCTAGGTTTATTGGGAGATGAACCAGTTCCAGCAGCAGATTCCATTGTGGGGGCTCTTGCAAAGCACATGGAGATGAAGCTGCCCTTTGGTATGTGAGAAATTCTTTTTCATGGCTTTGAGTGGAACAAGTCAATATCTCTTATCAGTCTTAATTAGATTAGTTTGTTTACCTTCATTAAAAAACCTTTATTTTAGGTTTTTTAATGTCTTGTGATGTTTTCTACTCCCCCAATTTATTTTTTTCTTTCCTTGTTACATTTTTAGTTTCATCTTAATATTCTGTCTTCCCTAATAGTCCCTGTCTTAAGTCACTTCCCCTATATGTGTGCTGTGTATGCATAGTGCCTTGCTCGTCGGGAACCTCATCTTGTTATGATTGAAATACAAGTAATGAATAGTTTGTGTGCTTTTCTCTTAGGCACTGGAGAGAGAGATATGATTGTTATGAGAAATGAAATAGGTCTCAGGCATCCTTCTGGTCATTTGGAAGACAAATTTATTGATCTGGTTGTCTATGGTGATAACAAAGGATATTCTGCAATGGCTAAAACAGTAGGATACCCCACAGCTATTGCTGCTAAGATGGTACTAGATGGTAAGTGGCTGTTCAGGCTTCAGCAACGGTATTTCATCACTCTGGATCTTTCTGCCTCTAGAAAGATGTGTAGTGTTTCTGAAGTGTATATACATATTATATATTTTTAAAAAAATTTAATCAAACTTTTCCTGTCATCTTTACAGGAATTTTTAATTTGCATGTTTGGATGTTTCAGTCACTTTTCTTAACTTCTTAATCTATAGACATTTTTAGTAATTTAATCTTAAGTGTTTCACTTAAGTGTAGAGGGGACCTTTGGTATGGTAAATTACAATTGATTATGCCGCAGTGAAGCAGGCTAAAATACACCTGTGCTGAACAAACTAGTGACTTCCACTGCTACTTTCTGGATTGATCAGATTTGAGGCTTGGGACATATTACTTGATCATGTGTGTATGTATAAACAGGCAGACTCTGCCTAGTCATCACCATGTTTAGGGAAATAGTGTGGTTTCCCCTTGCTTGGCTCTTAATCTTTAGAACTTCATTCTTCTCTTGGCTAACTGAAATGAGCAAAAACTTTGGGTTTGGGGGTTTTTTTTTTGGTCTTTCTTGTAATTTAAAAAACGAATAAACAAACTTCTGAAGTTTAGATGCTTTTCACCTAATCACAGTTTCACAGCTCTATGAATTAAATTCAAGCTGTATATGCTACTATTTAAAACTCTTTTCCTTGTTCTTTGATAGAGTACTGCTGTTGTGTGAGAACATAATGCCAAGGTTGATAAATTTGCATATATATATGTAAAAATACAAACATTAGAATGTATCTAATTGCTAATTGACATTTTTTACTAGGGGTGTGTTGACCTTGGCTGGCGGCCAGGTGCCCACCCGGCTGCTCTCTCACTCCCCCTCCTCAGCAGGACAGAGGGAGAAAATAAGATGAAAAAGCTGGTGGGTTGAGATAAAGATGAGGAGATCACTCGCCAGTTATTGTCACAGGCAAGACAGACTCAACTTGAGGAAAATTAATTTATTGCCGATTAAAAATAGGTTTGGATAGTGAGAAACAAAGACAAAAGAACACCTTTGCCCCTGCCTCTTTTTCCCGGCTCAACTTCCCTCCTCCATTCCTGACTCCTCAGCCTCTTCCCTCTGCCTTGAGTGGCGCAGGGGGATGGGGAATGGGGGTTGTGGTCAGTCCATAACAGCTCCTCTCTGCCGCTCCTTCCTCCTCACACTTTCCTCCTGCTCCACCGTGGTCCCTCCATGGGCTACAGGGGAATCTCTGCTCCGGCACCTGGAGCGCCTCCTCCTTCCCGCCTCCTTTTCTCACCTTGGTGTCACAGGGCTGTTTCTCACACTTTTTTCCTCACTCCTCACTGCCATGCAGCATTTTGCCCTTTCTCAAAAACACTTTCCCCAAGGCACCATCATCCTGGCGGAGGGGCTCAGCCGTGCCCTGGGGTGGGTCGGTTGGAGCCGGCTGGAACCGGCTGTGTCCGGCACAGGGCAGCCCCGGCCTCTCCTCACAGAGGCCACCCCGCAGCCTCCGCTGCCAAAGCTTTTCCAGGTAAACCCGCTACAGCACTTAATGCTTTTTTTTCCTACCTTTATCTCAGGTGAAATAGATGCCAAAGGTATGGTTATACCGTTGACAAAGAATGTTTATGGACCAATACTTGAACGTGTTCGGGCCGAAGGCATTGTGTACAGCACTCACAGCGTTATCAAACAGTAGCTGGAAGCAGTGGATGGAGTCGGGTTTTGGCTTTGTTTGGTTCCCCCCTCCCCCTTTAAGAATCTCAATTTGGACTAGCTAAAGGCAGCACCTGCCATTTTGCACACAGATGATGCCTTCCATAAAACCAGTTGCCTGACTTTCATGTAGAAACTGAAGATACCCAGATACATGAATTGTGGTATTTTCCTGTTAAAACTGTTACGCTTTCATGTACATGTTTCAGCATCAATCAGATCTTTTCTTACATCTTTCCTAAAATAGCTTGGGAGTAATTTTTTTATAAAGCTTTTCTTCTAAGTGTATAGTGTTATTATTGAGACAAATTTAAGCTGAAAGAAAAGTCTGTTAGTGGATTCTTTCGTGGTGGAAAAGCCTGGTTAATGAATTCCATTGATTAAGTTTGATTGTTCATGTGGTAAAAACAATTTATCAGAGAAACAGAGATGAAAGTGATTCTTAAAATTCAAGTCTTGTTGTCCCTTTCCTTTTAACAGTATTTGTGAATGTTTCCACAATAACAATATGCAAGAAATAGTTTAGAAATTGTGCACTACTGGCAAATAAGATCCTGTTAAATCTTGAAAATGTTTAGTTCTTAAGTATTTGAAATCTAGATCTTAATATTTTTGAAATCCCTCTCTTATGAATGTAAACTTAAATTACTTGGAGGAGGGAGGAAGTTTAAAGCGAGCCTCCCCCCATTCCCTTTCCCGTTTCGGAGCAGAAGCTGGATGCAATACACTGAAATAACCTGCTGTTACGTGTTGCCTTGTGCTGTGAAGAGAGCACGTCGGCGTTTAGCTCTGCAGCTAGGAAGGGCATTCTGAAAGACAGCACAGTTAATGTGCTTAGAAGCCGCTCCAAATGACATGTTTACTCTTTCCACTTACACTGTGTGCCTCGTCCAGGTTAAGTACTGTTACAAAGGGAATAGACTGTGTAGTATAAGCAGCTTTGAAATGCAGTAGGATTAGAGGTTTAAATCACTACTTTTTGAGTTAGCTTCTGTCCTTTTGCTGTCATGCTTTTGAAGCATTCATTTGGGAGCCTATCCATACTACTCAATACAGTGCCGCTTTACACTGATGAGAGTTTGCCAGCGTACCAGCTCGTTTGACGGTAAGTGCTGTGCTGCACAGACGTGCCGGCCCGGCTCTAGCGGCAGTTTAGCTGCATCTGCTCAGAACTGAACTTTAGCCTGAGTGCAGCTTCTCTCTGACAAAACAGCAGTTGCTTCCTTCCAGTTCAGGGCTGCTTCTGTGGCTTTTGCTCAGGGATTTCTACAGCACCTTGCAATGCAAGCATGGCATAGACTTCACCGGTTAGGCCTATGAGATGCAATGCTGTGGGCAGATACCATTTGCACTGCTACCTGCGCAACTGTCTGGAGCTCCCCTTTTCTAAAGCTGAATACCGATGCTGGAAGCTGTCTGCTTTCAGCTTTGCTCACAAGCGCACTTTGCTGATAAACGCACAGCCTTTTACCTCCTGAGAAGCATAGTGCTATTATCGCGGTCCCAAGGGGCTGGAATTACAGGTGTTGCTCTGCCCGGTAGGAAAAGCAGCCGTAACAATAGCTGAAGTTTTGATCTCCAAGTCTTGCTACTCAGGATTTGGATTTTCTTTGTGCATATGTAATGAAGTAGCAACTGCAACAAAGAGGAGGGTGAAAGGAGCCAAAGGGAAAAGGAAGAATGAAGGGCAGAGTATTACTGTCAAAGAGGAGGGCTTTTTATACTGAACCACTGAACGCTTTTGTACTGTCAAATTTGGATTCTGTTACAGTGCCATGCGTGTTCTGAGTATCGGATGAAATCCTGGCTCTACTAAGTTGCTTTGCTTCCCACTGACTTTGCAGGCTGTTGGTCTCTTCTATGGCTGGCATGTGCAGCTGGGGTAAGGATGGAGCCTGCAATGAATGTTCCACTCTCTGCTGCCTCCTCCTCCCCCCAGCAGATTGAAGGCCTACAACTGAGGGTTAAAATTAGACTTTTATCTGCTGGTGCTTTCCAGTCCAGTGCTTGGTGAGACCAGGATTTCACTGAATTCTCTGTTCCCTCCTTTACCCCACAAATACACAACCATGGAATTGTGATTCTGTATATATGCATGCACCTTGCTTGCTTTTCTGCCCAGAAAATGCAGTATACAAAGAAAATTGAAATTTTTAAAAAGTATGTAATCTCTTTGGAGCACAAAAAGAAAGCACTACAGAATGTTTTCTTCAAGAAACACTGCTACTATTTTTGAAACATTTTGTATCAGAATATATTTCTGTTTCCCAGTGCAATGCTGCTTTTCATTTTCAAAGTTTAGACTTAAGTGAATTTATTGCTCAGCTTTTGTATGAAGAATAGACTTCTCAGTTCTCTTTGCATATTATTGGAAAGATAATTGTATCTTATACACAAGATTGTTTGAAAAATAAATCTGAAAACCTGTGTTTCATTGTCATGTCATCTTTACAGTCTAATCAGATGTGTATGAACGGGATTTGGTTTTTTACGTAGATGGTTATATTGAAATGGTGTCTGCACATGGACTTCTCTATGTACATGAAACAGCTTTCCATACTTTTTGCTAGACTCACAAGAGAAGACCCTTCAAGGATTGTTTAAGCATCCACATCTAGCACCCATATATATATTTATATACATATATGTACCTAGATGTCATCTTCAGCTATAATCTTAAGAGACGCAGTTTTTTTAGTACGTGTTTTGTGCTTGGGCACAAGGACAACTACTTAAGTGGAAAGCTACAGAATAGTAGATGTATAATGTCTCCCTGTGCCCCATGAAGAAATGAAAGCTTGGTGTCTCACTGCCTATATCTCAGCTTGAGGGCCTTGCTCGGCTGAATACGTGGTTTGGTTTCTGCTATCACTGCCTGGGCTGAAAGGCTCTTAAGCTGTTTGTTCACATCAGGCTGCAAGGAACAGATTGTTTGTACTGTGTGTCTCTTATTTTTTCATTTTGGAATTTATTCTAGTGCCAGCTCTCCATGACAGATAAGATCCCAGTTTCTTTCTGAGATGGAGGAGCTCAAGCCCTGTTACACTCAGACTCTGTTCCTTGCCTCAGTGTTTCACACTCTCTGCCCCGGATATTCCTGTAGATGAGAATTACATCCCTTTTCAGGGACTGGAGCACAAAAGTGTGACTGCTGGATAAAGGGTGTACGCTTATAGCACAATAGCTGTTTAAGGGGAAAAAAATTGGGGGTAAAGTGATTGTGATTAGGCTGGAAAACTAATGAGGAGGGGGAGAAAAAAGAAATTTAGCTTTGAGTGTCCAGCAGAATTTATCAATGCAAATCAGACAATCTCAAATCCACTGTGACTAACTACAGGGTCACAGGATGTGACTTTGGTAAAACAAGGGAATGAGTTCAGTAAGCCAGAAGGGGTTTTTTTCTATTTTTTATGTTCTAAAAAGAAAAGAATGCAACTGGAAACAGGGGAATCAGGGGAAATGTGGCCAAATGTCCTGAGACACTTCTCCTTCCCTCTTGGCCCTTTGAAGTCCCTAATCCACCAAAGCACAAACCTGTGAAACCGAAATGGATGATCAGACTGTAGACCTGCTGCAGGCAAGTAGTGAAAACCAAGACTGTAACCTAGGATGCCGCAGACTTACAGTAGTAGATGGGTCTCTGTTTCTAACGCCGCCAGCAAGAGAACATGGCTCCTTTCCTTTCCAGCCCTGCTTTGCTTATGCTTCAGAACGATTAGAAACGAGTTTAATTTTGCTAAACTCATCCTGAAGTTTACCAGAGAAAATTTCAACCCATCTGAAATAACACATTATCCTTGGACATTGCAATGAACTGTGCCAGGTAAAGCATTGTGATAAAACATTGCTACCTAGTTTAGTCAACTCATTTTCAAAGTCCATACTAAGGTTGTTAACTAATATGCTGTTGTACTAATAGCTATGAGTTTGTATGACTTCCATTCATTGTTTATTGCTGACTTTTGTATAGCCTTTCCATAGGTATTAAATCACACCACCACAATCACTAAACAGTTGGTGATGTTCATAAATCACTTAAGTTTTCTTTTTTTTTTTTTAAATCTCTACGCACCTATGATTTCTTAGGAGGAAACTCACTGATCAAGTTTTCCTTGGCACACATGATTTACAGCTTTGTAAAAAAAACCAAAAACTTCAACTGACATTCTTTATTAATATGCTACTTCTTGCAGGAGATACATAACATCTTTTCCACACTTGACCCAGTTTGGAAAGGCAGGCTATATATCTTTTGAGTCTGTAGCTTGGATTACGAGAAAAAAATTAATTAGAATATGGCCTTTGTCTGAGAGGGGAACTGACACGCATTTATTAAAATCTGTAATCCATCACAGTTGAAGATTATAGAAGATTTTTTATGATTCTTATTTTTTTCTAGATCAGAACCAATATGTGTGAGTAAAGAGATTATCCTAAGCACTTATGTTTTAAATAACTTGTCAGCATGCTAAGATGATGAATGTGATTACAAACATCTCTGGAAGAAACCTTGAATGACAGCTGATTCCTTGGATTATCATTTTAAAATGTCTGCAAAACAGTTTAGGTTGAAAGGAACAGTTATATCTAGATGGGATTTTAGGAAGGAGGATTCCTTTTTTGCTTGGTCCATAGAGGCTTGAAAAACATGGTAGAATTAATTGGCCTAAAAACTACTTTGTATGTATAACTATATGCAAGTGCAAATCCATTAATAGAAAATATCACAATAAAAAGCACGAAGTTATTTGAGGCTACAAGCCAATTCTCCTAAAGAAAAGGCTGGGGAAGTAGCACACAGGCATTACAGTTTCTTATGTTGTGTACTAATATGGTGAAGTGCAGAAGTACACGGTAAGAAGATTATGATATATGGTTTGGAAATGGCCATAAGATCACAATTAACCTCTCTTGTACAGGCACCCCTACAGATTAAGAAAGGAAAAATTGTGTCTATGTTTTTCGAATGAGCAGGAGAAATGATACCATATAGCTGTCCTCGTTAGCTAAGTGTGCAAGTGGAGGGTGTCAGTCAACCCAAGTGCTTTAGAGGAAGCAGTAAGGAACCCCCAGGCCACCTGGAAAAAGAAGATATTCCTGTCCTCAAAGAGCAACTGATCCACGCCTTTGTGTACACCAACTTTGTGCCTGAAAGCCGTGAAGAACATGTACGTGTAATTCAACAGTGTTACAAAAATATGTATTGTTTGGGTCAATGAGAAAGTTCTGTATATTTGAAACTCCTATCACCCCCAAAATAACATAAATATAACACACAAAAAAAATCTAGATCCCATTTTTCAGTGGGGTTTAATTTCACTATGGATACACTGTCAGTTTGCTTTCTCTTAGAAGCCGTATCTCAGTCCTGTTCTTCCCGGACTTTAGAATTAGCAAATACGCAGGTATGACAAGGACTGCAGGGACACCAAAAAAAAAAGTATGAAACCTGAATAAAGCTGTCTTGGCTCAGAAAAGTAGGTTCCCTCATTTCCGAATGACTCAATCAACTAGATATGGCTGTGAACTGAAGAGGCAAGTACTAGTATGTGCAGGCACACATGGCTGGCACCCCTGGCCTGAGGCTGAGCTACCTGCAGGGATCCCGAGAGACGGCTGGGCACGAGAGGGAAAACTGCTGAGGAGAGCAAGAGTGAGCAGCTGACAGGCGTCACCAAGAGTGCCACGAAGTCTGGCTGCATTTCACAGGTGGTTCACGGGGAGTTATGGGAGGGAAGGCCAAACTCTGGTGGAGACCTTCTGGAAAGAAAAGCTTGCAAGGCCAGAAGTACCAAGGTAACCCTGTTGATAATACCACGTACGGCTGAGATCATCTAAGTGGCAGCATCAGAGGTTTCACTTTTGGGTATGGCTGTAACAAAACCGAGGCCCATGAAGAAAAGGTAATTAGGTTGTTTAGCTGCAAAGAGACAGAGATACCAGGGTGGAGAAACAGAGGGATCAATGTGGATAGTGAAAGAATAAGCAACGGAAAATGGAGAGAAGAGGGGTAAAAGTGGCCATGTGCATGTAAGCAGGCTGCTGGGCAGTACCCTTGCCCGTTTGTGCCCTGTGCCTGATCACTGCCCTCTGTCCTGCGCCCTCTGAAATCCTCTTTCTATTCTGTGTGATGAATCCTGTTTCTACCTGTGTGTGTGTGTGTGTGTGTGTGTGTGTGTGTGTGTGTGTGTGTGTGTGTGTCTGTCTGTCTGTCTGTCTGTCTGTCTGTCTGTCTGCTGGAACACGTGCCCTGCGTGGGCCCTGGCCAGACCTGCAAAGGGGACTTGGGCTGAGACAGGCAAATTGTCCCACCTTTGGCTCTGGTGGACCCCTGGGGCTCCAAGCCCAACAGATTCAGCCACTCCGTAACCTCTGGGACTGCATTGCTGTGGTTATAAAGAGAAGTGGCCAGCTGTCAAAGAGAATTCAAGTGCATTCACATGTGAACAGAGTTTTATAAGCAAACTATACATTCGATTGATTATTTTGTCTGTATGATTTTTTTAAAAAGAGCTGAAGAAGTCTGCTTTGCTTTACTATTCTACTATTTACTATGCCACTCTGTCTCCCGGTCTAGCACCTTCATGCTCATTTCATAGATCAACAGTACCCGGATTTTCTAAAGTTTCCACTGTTTAGATTCCTCTAAACCTAAATTTGTTTTGGCTTTTTTGCAGCTCTACCTATCCTCAACCCCGCACTGCTGAAGGGAATCTAGATCCACCTGCTGCCACACTGAGATCCCTCACACGCCCTTGCTTCAGGACATCAGTTAACTAAAAATCTCCAAGTCTACATCAGGTCCATCTTCTCCCATCCTTAGTTTTCATCAAAGTTACTGTCCATTAGTTACTGTGGCATTCTGATCCAGAACAGTATCTCTGCTCTCAGTATTTCTACACACCAAGTGAGAAAATAGTTACTCTCACTGTTGGTTTTAAATGAAGACCTATTCTGCTCCAAGCTCCTCCACTCTCCTCAGTGCTACAACCTTCAGTACAATCAGTATCTTCTTGCTAGTTCAGAGGTTACAGAAGATAGTTGGGTGGCCAAGTTGAAAGATTTTGCTTTTGTTCTTGCAGGGATTAATTGCTTTATTGCTTCCCAGAGTTTGGCTTTTGCTTTGCCAAAGGAGACAGCAAAGAGCTCAGCAGCTGAACGAATGATCTGAAGCAAAGCCAGCATGGAGAAGTCTTGCGAGGCGGCAATTAAGGCAATTTGGAGGCCTGGGATAGCCTGTTAGCCTGTGGGCGACCAGACTGGGAGACGTGCAAGGAGAGGCTAAAAAAAAGGAGCTAACGTGGACACTACGGGTACGGCTGGATGTGGAACACAAATTAAATAACAACAAAAAAGTTTTCCAGAAGTGTCTTCTGAACTCGCAGATTCCACAGGAAGAGCAGCTGTCTCCAGGTCAGCCTTAAGTCCTTATTCTTGTAAGTAAAAGCTCTCCTGCGTGACAGTGAAGACTGTCTAATGTATGTGGAAGACTGCTAAACACAGACTGGAATATTTATATTTATTTTTGCAATGCCATAGGTAAAAACAATTTAACAATGCCAAGTACAGGTGTTAGTCTCATAAAAACTTCTCATTTCAAAACAAATGGTTTCTATTTCCCACAAAAAGTTAAAATCGCATGCAGCTATATGAAGGTTAATTGCTTAAGATGCACAATTATGTATCAGAAGACTTTGTTAAAATAAAAACATCCTGGACTACATCATTTTAACAAGGCAATTACACAGAACTAGAAAACTGACTCTGTAGTAAAATATAAAAATCTACAATTATAAATATAAATTTGGTCCATGGATCACTACAGAAGTAGCAGTATTTACAGTAAGTATCAGATTACTATTCTAGATGTCTAATTGAAGTCTTAAAATGTTGAATGTTATGGAGAACAGTATTTTATTTACATTCTACTATATTAAAAGTTACATTTCTAGCAATTGTAAATTGTTATAAATACAGCAAATAAATCAAATACTAAACCCATGACATGTTTGTAATTGAGAATCCCCTAACATCTATAAATATGATAATTTTAAGTTAAAAGTAAAGCCAGATAAATCAAAAACTAATACTGAAAAAACATACCACAATTCAATTCTTAGAAACACTGTAAAAGTCAATCAAGTTAGTTCAGACGTAACAACGTATTACAAGAAATCTTTCAAGAAAAGGCACACATTGTTAATGATAAAAGTTCCGCAGTAAAGTCATATGTAACAGAAATGACTGTTTGAGCAACGGTTGGGATCTGATTATATATATATATATATAGTGACTGGACAGATTCCGCCCACCCGCCCCCAAAGTATAAAACTGAAAACAGTAATGGTAAACTCCAGGTGTAACTGGTATGATGTAGGTATGTGTGTGTTTAGTTTGATGTGTTAATTAAACTAAAGATTCTAAACTTTCAGCTGCGTTTCCATCGGGTAAAGCCGAGCCATTACTGTCCATAGATGCTGAAGGGTTTTCTTCTTGCCTTGTGCTGACAAGACTGAGAATAGCTTTGTACAGAAACTGGTACTGTTCCTGGAGAAGAAAAGAGGATATAGTCAGTGTGTTGTCAGAAATAACAACACTAGATTATCTTGTAACACTGTTACTCAAAATTAATTAACAGCTGATGTGTCAGTCTGTTACTCTGCTCCACAATTTATTGTGTTACTTAGCAGCTTCATTAATTTTCTGACTAATGGCTCCCCCTGTACACAATATAAAGCACAACATTAAGGAACACAGTACAGGCAGGGGAGAAAACTGTACTTCAAAAGCAATATTATATGCTGAATCTGATCCTCATTAAAGTCAAATGCAAAGTTCCCATTGACTGAATGGGGTCAGGATTAGGGCTACTGTTGGTCTGTTGGCTTTTTTCCCCCCTTGAATATGTTCTCATTTTTGTTCTCTGAATTCCATTGAGGCAGATTTTTTTTTTTTTTTTGGTACTTGCAGTTACTGTTTATGTTTTTGAAGACCCTGCTAGGTGTAGGAAGAGAGCCAAGACTTCGTGGGAAGATTCACTGAGGCGGCCACTGCCTAGAGGGAGCGGAGGGTCTCAGCTGAGTGCAGTGGGAAAGGGGGAGTGCCAGCGGCCAGCTGGACTGCAGTGTGGACTGGGAAGGAGGAAACAGCTGGATGCTCTGTGTAGGGCAAGCAGGCACAGCGAAGCCTGTGCTGCACCAGCTAACAGTGGATGCCCTAAAAGGGCAGAGGAATATTTTGGGTTCTAGGATGGATACACAAGGATAAAGAACTTCTGTGATGGAAGGAGCGGGGAACAATAAGAATAAATAGAGTGGAGTTTGAGGTCTGGACTACCAGGTTGGACTAAGAGATAAGGGCTAGAAAGAGCAACGAAATTGAAAATCTGGAGGATGGGAAACTGGAAATCTGAGATAAAGGGCTCAGGTATTTGCTGGAGGCTCCTGGGGCGAGAGGAGTGAAGGTCCTTATGGTGCTGCTGGGGTGGGAAGAGTTACCATTTTCACTCCACTGTCTAGCAGGCACCTCAGTCTGGGATAGCTTGGCAGGACAAGGGGCAGACACATCCATCTGTCAACTGTGTGTCATGTCCTGGTTTTGCTGTCAGAAATGTGATAATGCTAACTCTAACGTTTCACTCTTGAAGTGTTCTGCTTATTACCTCCATTGTAGCTCTACAGCAGCCAGATTTGTAGTGGCATGACCAAAGGGGCAAGGCTTGTAGTTTTTAATTTCTGTGATGAATTTTCATTTGTATGACACTGACTTAGCAAGTAATTCTTATTTGTTATAATTTTCATGTTTTTTCTTTCTTTAAGCACAGTGACAATGGTGTCAACTGACCATTCAACAGATCACGAAAGATCAAAGTCCATCCTGAAATGGAAAACTAGGGTAACTACTTCAGGGTCTAGCTGGAGTACACATTTATTCCTGCTGAATTAAAACCTTCATTTACAGGACATAGTGCAGATTTTTTGATGATGGTGACAGCTCTGCACATTTTGAATATGACCACTTGATAACCACATGTTTTCACAGGAAATACTTTGTATTGGATTAAACAGCAGGTCCACTATAGCACCGCTGGAAGACAGTTAAGGTCACGCAGAAAGATGCCAATGGTTCAGTTATGTTGCCCTGAGATCTAAGCATGCTAATAATACCACGCATAGGAAAAAAAATATGCACACATTTTGCTTATTACTTACAATGTCTGTAAAGACTCCTGGCCTCATCAAATTTATCATCTTCGCTACCTGGTAAACATCCACTGAGTTCTCATTTTCCAGTTGATGCATTAGTGTTGTTAATGCACAGAAAGTTCCTGCTGTCACCCCTCCATGCCTTTGTAAAATAAAAAAAACAAACACCAAAACACAAAAAAAGGATCAAGTTTCTACAGCTGGAGAAGATAGAAAATCCAGGGTAAACTGGTAAGATGAATTTCTGGCATGTGATCTTTTACATGTTCTGAAATAGAGCCGCCCAGCAGTGCCTTAACACAACCTTCACAGCACCTGGCTACAATTTCTGAAGAGTCTTTAAAAGCCAGTCTTAGAGGTGTGTTGACAATCCTCTACTAACCAAATCCTGAAGGCCTCAGGTCCTTCAGTATTTCAACATGTCAGTATTTTTGGCCATTATTAAACAGCAGGAGAAGGGTAAGGTGCCTCATCTAAATAGTCTTACTTCTTTCAATAATAGACAATGAAGCCCTGATACTGATTTCCTCTCCAGTGCCCTATTCAACAATCATACAGAGTATCAAAATGACAGAATTGAAAAGAGAACACTGAAGTGTGAGAAAATAATATTTCTGTTGTTGATGCAGCTGAAACAGAAGCAGCTTTGTGCCTTGTTTCAGTGGCTTTCACTCTAAATGAGATGAAAGGATGGTTCTACAGAAAAACATCAAAACAAACTGAAAGATGCAGTTCTTACTCGTCATGTACAATCATGGGTCCATCACGGTTGGAAGTCTCCTCTTTGATGATGCTGATCAGTTCAAAAGTTTTACTAATAGGACTATCAGGATTTGGCCATTTTGGACACTGAAAATGCCTCACTTCTAGTACATAGTCATCCTAAAAGGGTGAAAAAAGTATAAATCAATTCGGTAGAAAATGGATTGTCTTTATTCTTGTCCTTCACCCCGTTCTAGTCCAGCTCCAGCCTCCAGATACAGAATCTCCACTGCTATGGAGGTTGGACGACCCTATTCCCCATGTCACCACATTACCTATAGAGGTTACTCCCTCCCTGGGTGCTTCAAGGACATGGAATTTTACCACTCATTTACCAAAGAAAATGTAACAAAATGTAGGCATTACCTTTAACAAATCAAGTCCTGAGTTACATGTTTATGACAGTGTTACCTGTGTAGCTTCTAAAATAAAGTCTTGGATTATGAGCTTCTCCTCATTAGACAGACATTTGTGTTCTTCAGCAATCATAGTAACTTTGAAACTCTCACAGTTTATAGGCTCATCTTTGTTTGGCCAGTATACAAATTCATCTTCAGCCTCCAAAAAAAAAAAAAGAAGCCATAAAAGTAAGTAATGTCGAGCTCTTAAAATAAAATTTAATCCAACATAATAAATAATGTGTCACATACATAATCAATGTAGCCAGCTAGATTTAAATTGACAAACCAAAATTTGAGTGGGATCACAAACATCACAAGCGATGGTTTTCAGTCACCTCTCTAGTGGTCTAGAAGACCACTGTACCCCCTAGAGATAACGACCCACATAACAGTCAACACGTGCTGTGCTGCGCTGTGCCATGTGTCCAGCCTGGCCTTCAGGCTGTGTTGCGCTGCCCACAGCCCAGGACAAACTTAGCTGGTAGACTGTAACAGAGGAGCCTGCAGGCAGCTCCCACTCTGTACTGATGATTACGCCACCTGTGTGGCCTTGGGATTATCTAAAAGTGCAGCAAGAAGTTCTCATGAGAACATCCTTTCTACTTGACAGCAGAAATGATGAACAGAGTTCTTTTCTTTTAAGAAAATCCTATAATAGCTTGAATAACCAAAATGGGGGTGACCTTTCCATGGATGGGAGCTGTATGGCGTGATGTACCTTGATTGGCGATACGTTCAGTGCTGCACAACTCGGGGTTCCCAGCATCTGAAGGGATGTAAGATTATCTATACTACCCTCTCCTTTATAGTGCTAGCTCTAATACATAGCATTTTGAATGATACTTTACAGAGTCTGAGCGCCTTTCTTACTGGGATCAGAATGAACCAGCACCTCCTGGCAACACAACCTCCCTTATTACAAGGGCTAACTTAAAAATCCATCTGTTTTATTTTATGAGAGGAAAAAAACAAACATTGTCTTGGTTGTACATGTTTTTCCAATCATGCAAGACTCTCCAAAGCATTTGCGTGGCTTTCCTCCAAACTCATTACCAAACATGATGCCCTCTCACACCTCAAGATTTCTCTAAGTACCAACCTAAAAGCTCTCAGATATTCCTGCATTTCTACTAACTGAAAAACATATTCATATGTTATTAAGTTACACATACAGGATGAACACTTGAGCTTCCTTTGCTGTTTAGAGTCAGATAAATCCCTGCTAAACAGGCGTTTGTAACTTTAGGAGATGAGCAAGAGAAACAACCTCATATTTCTCCCCTTACCTAATAATGGCAGAAGAAGCCAAATTACAACTGAAGTAAAAGTCCTGGAGTGAAAACTAACCTTGCATAACAGTTACTTCTGCTGTCTGGCTCTTGTTATAAATTACACAGGAATGATTCAATACTTTCTCATGCCAGTTGCAATCTGCTCAGACAAGGATCTCCAGATTTCCACTAGAGGATTTGAGGATTTTACACTCAGTGCAGTATTATTAATTTTTAATTGTTTTTTGCAAAATCCAAGATATTGTCTCATGTCCTGCATATTTCAAAATGGCAATACTAATAAAATTCATACATAAACCCATAACAATCAGCCATGAAACTTACCATATTCTGGCTATCAGGAAGCATGACTATTAGCTGGGCATTATGGTCCCATATCATTCTCCAGAAATCCTTGATAGTGTGTAGTAAGGGATGCTGGGTAATTATGAATTCATTACTTTGATAATAACCCTGCAAAACAAAATCAACAGACTCAGAACTGATGCCGAACTATTAACATTTAAAGGAAGTGGACAGAGCCAGAAGCCTAGAAAATAAATTGCAGACTTGTGCCTCCTTTGGCTTCCTGCAGTATTAGAAGAATATAAACCTTCCATTGCAGTATTTTCTAGATGAAAAGAATAAAATCAACTACACTGAAATAATTTTTAAAACTTTGAAAAATTTGATTAAAAAAAAAAAGACAAAAGAAATCAGTGGAGACTTTAACAGACAACTCAGAATGAAAATACATTAACTGACAGACATACTAATTGTTCAACATTAACCAGACTTCTAGAGGAGCTGACAACCTGAAACAAATACAAGAATACTTGAAAGATCTCCAAAAATCCCAAGTGGTCTCTAATTTGTACAGATGTAGCAGATGAACTTCTTACCACAAAAGATAGCTCTTTTGCACTAACACACCTGACAAAGGATCATGTATAAACAGCACTGCAGGGAGCTTTCCCATCTCCTTCCTGAATGTCCAGGAAGCATTTAGTCCTCCCTCTTGACTAATGAAGGGGAAAAGAGTTGAAGAAAACCCAAGGAACAAAAAGATAATGGAAAGCTGATGAGCTATGGTGCCTTGGGCTATGCCAGTTGCAAAAGTTCTGTAAGATGAGCAGGTGGGAAGGCAAACCACACTACAGCCATTAAAAACTAACCTGTTAGTTAACACTTTTAGTTCATCTCAAAAGATCCTTCCACAGGTGGCATTTAGCTTTACCAGTCTTTAAAACTATGATGAGATTTCTGGTTCTACAGATTGTTAAAATGCAATGCACTTAACCTAACTTAAAACCAGTAATAACAGTAATAATACTTCCTGGGGGAAGTAACTCTTTCAGGCAGAGTGAATAATGCAAGAAAGGAGCTTTCAAAATCAGGACTGTGCCACCTTAACTCGGACACATAGCAGCTCTGAAAGCAGCTACACAATGGGACATAGTTTTTCACCAATGCAGTTAACTGACTTACCATAATATAGGAAGCATTGATGTAGTCTGTCCCTTCACCAGACAGTGATGAGATACCCACTCTAGACCTTTCCACTGTAAAAAAAAGTCATGAACTAGTACATACGTTGCAATGATTCATATATTATAGCAATTATCTCACATATCTCATAGTAATGATAACACTAAGTTCCATCAATCAGGATAAAGTGTTATCCAGCCATCTATTTTGTTTTCCTATGTGTCATACTTAAATCATTTCTTCACTGAAAGTACTTTACAGAGCATTGCTCCACACCAATGCAGATATCTTCAGTTCTCGCTGAGGAAAGACTGAAGGTTTGATACACACAGTTCATACACATTTTGCCACCCAGAGAAGCCAATTTGAATGAGCTTACCAGGAATGATGGATGAAGTTCGGTTCTTTTCTCTGTTACACTGTTTAAGTGCAGTTGAATAATCACATTGCTGTGTGTTAGACTGGCTCAGTAACTGAAACGATGAAGTTTAAAAAAATCAGGTCACTGTAAAAAAGCCGTTCCTTCATTAGCTGCATTAAACAGACGGGTGCACATATTGCAGGGTAGATGTCTCTCTTAACTTTAGGTATCTCATTATCTGGCTAGACTATTAGCAAGTCATCAGAATCTTTTTTCTTCACCGTTTTATCAGTTCAAATGATTCTTGAGCTCTAGATCAATAAGCATGTCTTTGAAGGAAATGCCACTTTTTGTTGTTCCCACATCCAGCCCCCCAGTGCTTGTTGCCATCCTGGTGTCACCTCCATTTTGCCTGCACAACTGTTTGTGTAACTTTAAATAGTTCTGGAAAACAGTAAATGTCTGTGCAGAAAAATCTGCATTGTTATACAGACAGTATAGCTCCTAATGTGAAGCATCTAGAGATCCCAGTTACGAGCTTCCTGATTTTCTCTCCAAACCTGTGAGAGGAGAATAGGACTGATCTGGGGGGGTCTCACTGACTTACTTGTTTCAACTAATACAATTCAAATAGACAAGAGTATAAGAAGGAATGAGTATATATGCGTACACACCACAATGCTGTATATAGACTGCTTAGTCAGGAAATAAGTTTGGAAAGCAGGTTCTTCCTAGTTTTCAGGGTGGGGTTTTTTTGATTGTTAGTAAAATCAACCAGATTAATCAGAGTGTTCAAAGGAATTTAAAAGACTTTTCTGTGATGTTTTGGGCTGGGCATGTGTTGCTTTCAGAAGCTGTCTGCTTTGGAAAAACAGATATCAAACCAGGGAAGTCCTATCAAAATGAATTAGACCACAATTTTTTTTTCATCTAAAACAGTTGTCCAGTAAAACAAGACTCCGTATTTTTGTTATTACTCTAATAATTTTAGCTTGCAAAGGAAAATGAGACTGAATGAGACATGTCCCTTTCTGATAATACTTAAGCTCTTGAAATTGGAGCTCTACATGGCTCCTGCAATTTGCACTGCACACTCTGTGTTTATATATATTTACACACTCTGTTTGTACATATTATGTGTGTATCCTATCTGTGTAGGAAAGGTGGGATGCTGTTTTCTCCAAGCACATCACAGCTGAGATCAGAGTCCCTACTTTTCCCTAGGAAACAGCAGTGCAACACAGTCAGACCATTCAAGCCAGGACAGCAGCAAACTGTGAAATTCTTTGGTATGTTGTTCCTATTCTGTTGTTCTATTTTGTTCATCATCTTGAAGAAATACTAGTTACTGTGTCTATGTGACCAATGTACTTCAGAAAATAAATACATTAATGTTTTCATAGCCTCATTATGTACTGACATTTTCTACAGACTTATCTGCTTAAGTTTTTTACTTATGATCCAATAGCTAATTGTAGTAAGAATACACATTATCCCATGCAGTCCTCCTTAGAATTAAAATCCTTAGAGAGAAAGGTTCTAATAACTAATTCCCTGTTAAATTAGGGAGAGAAAAGTCTGTGTTGCCACATAATCTGGAAAACATTTAAATGTGATCTACTTCTCTGAATTCAAATTCATTTGAAAAGGTAGGATTTTCTGTGTTTCCTCACAGTGACGCAGTGAGCGAGCTGGACTTCCTATTCTCCCCGTAAGTCAGCGAGCTGTTTCTCTCATAGGTTCTGGGCTGTTACCTGGCTGGGTCTGCTCCTTCTCTGGGTGAAAGTCCATGCATGTACACACTGATCTCCACATCCACAAGCACCAAAGTGTTCACTTGTCGCCTGCTGAGTGAAGCCTGCCTTCTAGCCAGTGCTGTACACTGAGGGGAATATGTTGGTTGACCAATATAGCTCACAACATTTTTGCCAGAATGACATCTTTCCAGATTGTTGTTTTACATTTGGGATCTTTGTGCAAAGGCATGTAGTTAGATTTTCCAAAATCTAGTTACTGTGCAATTCCTCATGCTCTTGTATTTTTTTTTAAATTCCTTGTTTAAGAGTAAGCAAATAATTCTTTTGTCCCAACTGACTGCATGCATTTGTTAAATGGCTCTGAACTTAGGGTCAGCAGTTAAATTTTAGATAGAGAAAGCTAATTAAAGTTGTCTTGAGATACCTACTTTTAAGTCATTCAAGCTTGCAAGCCTAAAGCTTTTCATGTTACTGTCTTGGAGAGCTCACCTTGAATTGTTTCTCCAGTCTGGTCTTTCCTGTTGGTCCAGGTATCAAGAGAGCATTCACATAGGCATGAATGTGAGTCTCAAGAACTTCTGTTTCTTTACTGAGTATCGCTTCGACCAATGCATCGTGAATGAAGATGTATTGCTCCTAGGAAAATAAAACCAAGCATCCAAGCTCTAATTATTTTCAGATTCCCCTGGACACCTCTGGCTAAGCTGCCACTTCTGACGTGGTCAGTATTTCTTCACAGCATGCTGCTGTAGGGGAGTTTTCTCAAAAGTGATGCTCGACAGTGAAGGCTGTCTCTCTGCAGTGACAGTACACATTTACAAGCACAATTGAACTACACATGCAATGTATAAATGATATAATACCAAATCCCCACCACCTGTGGTATCTCACGTTCACAGAACAGAGCTAAAAATGCAAGCATAGCCTGGAGTCAAATTTTCAAGTCAGCTTGTTATGCGACTCCCCCTGCCTTTCTTGCAATAAAGTGATCACTCCCAGTTCCTACTGCTATCCTCTATTTTCTCTCTCACATCCTTTGGAACAAGTGCCCATGCTGTTGTTGATTCTGTTGAAAGGCACCGGGGCATCTAACCAACTGTTCTTGAAATCTGAAATAGACTTTCAAATGCCCTGCTGTTGTCCTCATTGTTTTCTTCTGGTCTTTCACTATTCTATAGATAACCTTCCGTTTAAAGCAGCTGTAGATAATTTGTCTGGAACAGCTTTTTTTCCTACCTTTTATTACCTGCTATCAACTGTTGGAGCAGGCAGAAGATCTGAACACCTGACAATGGTGTTTCCTCGAAAAACTCTATGACAAAAATGCATGCCCTGCCAAGAAAGTGCTATTCTGGGAAGCATGATTTATACAGACTTTCTCTCTTCTGAGTTAAACAGACAAGAGCCTACAGATAGGTAATTTCTAGTGCATTGCTCTAAGTGAGCCTAGAAGGATGTCTCTATAAAAACAAGGGAACCAAAATCCAGTCTGGTGACTGGTTAGCCAGTCTGTCTGGTGATGCCAAAACCAGGACTGTATCATCTCTCCTAGTGCAAACAGAATTAGTCTGTAATAGTCTCTCGCTATATATATTTTAGTCTTACCTCAGTCTGCACCAAGTAGTTCCTTTGGGTACGTATGTGTTTTAAGAATCCAAATACGTTCACTGTCCCTTCATGCTGAATTTGCTGCAGCATGCTGTCTAACACTATGTATGTGCCTGTCCTTCCAACACCAGCACTACGAAACAAAAAAATAGTCTTGAGCCTGAAGTAAAACAATAATGAAAATAACTGTTTCTTATACATAGCTTTTTTAACAAACTAGTGTGTAGGGAAAATTTCCCTCTACAGATTGTTTTATTATACGATACACTTTCCTAAAACTTCAAGGCTGGTAATGAAGAACAATCTTTTCATCTCATCTCTTCCTTTGCGCAAGAATAGATCTAAAGATTATTTTCTCAAACAATTTTTAAAGTATCAACTGAAATAGAACTAAGGGGTTTCCTGCAGGTCTGCAGTTTTCAGGCTTCTGATATTCCTTAGGATACTTTGTCAAGTATATCTAGAAAGGCTGGCATACATCAGCACTTGGGCACAGTTCACGCACTCAAGTTCTTCTATGTTGAAACACACATCACTTTAAAAGGAAAGTTGCATTATGCCACCCATTACAGACATAGGAGGGTTCAAAGAGACCGGACTGAGGAAAACCCCAGGAGTGGCAGAGCTGCTGAAGGTGCATCTGTAAAAGAAAAAGCTTAGTGCTCTCCAGATACAGCTAAGAGAGCAAACAGTGGTTGAAACCCTTCTTGAAAAGGGAAGATGCAGAAGAAAGGGTTAATCAACTCACTCCTGCTATGAACTCTGACTCATTTAGCACAAAAATGGCTGCACTGTAAGACTGAAAAACAGCTTTTTCTTTCATAAAATACCTAGGTAGGGAGTGCAAGGTCAAGAGGTCATTTTTTGTTGTCTAATCACATAAGGGAATTAGTCAGTTGTAATTCACCTCTAAGTTATGAGGAAACGTTATGCGTATTGGTACATGTAGCTGGACAGCCACACTGTGCTGGGTCTGCATGGTCCTTTACAGGCAGATCCGAGCTCAGTCCCTACATGCTAATTCAGTCATCTCATTTCTTCTACAGAGGTGGCACAAAGCACGGGTAGCGTGAGCTCAGACTGCTGTAACAAACTGTCTAAATAAACGTGATCTAAAACTGAAAGGTCCAGGTTATCAACACACTATTAAACAACAACAAAAAAAGTATAAAGATTACCAGACACCATCGGTACTTGTTATGAAAGACAAAACATGAAAAGTACCAAAACATAAAAATAGCTAAAAAAAGTTTCATGAAGTTCCTCATATGTGTCCTCCATATAGCCTGTAAAGATAAAGAAAAGTTACATTTCTAACATGAGATGACTCCCTTGAAATTCCATAGTGCATGGGGACAGGTGAACTAAAAGCCAAACAAAACCGCCTACAGACAGAGGTGAGTTATACCTATGACCCAATGGAGAGGTCTGACCGAAGCCACACAACTTACCACTGTTCACTTTTTAAAAACTCAATTTACTTGACTTATACTGTATTGCTGATCTCTCAGCCCACTGGCATAGATCTCAGCGCTGGCATTTTGGGGAAACTCTTATTTTGAACTTCCCAAGAACAGGCAGGATGTAGATAGCAGCAGAACAACCAAAATGTGGAATTTTCATTTTCCAAGCTAAAAACAGATTTCAGTCAGATTAGATCATCCCAGAAATAAAATATCTTCATTTGCAGCATTTGTGAGGCAACTTTACCTGTTGGCTTCCCCAGAGTCAGCTCCAGAAGGACAGAATTCATGAGGAGGTTCTCTTTCCAAATGTTCCATCAAAGGTGAGGTACTACAGTGGAAAACCAGAACCTGCTTATATATTTTACAATAACCCGGTCCTTCACGGGCATTGTGAAGTCATTCCAGGCCCTACAAGCCTTTTTTAATCAATTTTCCCTGAGCTGCCCATTTTTAGTGAGCACTGACAGAACACCTGCCTGCACACTGCGGCACATGCAGACCTCAAACCGTTCCCCAGAATGCTCCTCCATTGCAAATGACTGCTAGAGCGCAGAGTAATGTTAAAAACAGCAGAGTTGTAGTTCAGCCAGGAATAGAGTGAGTCTTCTTTTGTGGACAGAGGTCCTCTTAGCATTACAGAGTATCCCTGCACCAAAGAAAGTATGAGCCAAAAACATCCTAACGATTTATTTGCAGAAACGAAACAATTACTGCTATATATGTATCTGGTAAGCTCACAGCAATCAAGACAATAGTATAGAAATGTGCAAAAAAGTAAAAAGGCAAGCATTTTTCCAAAAAAAAAGAACATAGTGCAGAGCAGCATCATCTTATTTATAGCCATTATGAAGATTTATAGAAGTGGCACAGACAGTGGATTAGTTGGCCTTACCAAGGATAGAAATATCAGCTAAGAAATTAAGCTTATTCCACCAGGAACTGTTAATTGTGAAAGTGAAATTTTGCTTAACCCACCACTGAAAAATTCTTTTTTCTGCAAAATAAAAGCGGACTGAACCTTACGGCAGTAAAAACCACACCTGCAATGAACCACAACAGGCCCGACAGCGTGGCGCTTGGCATGCGATGCCTTCCGCACGAAGGTGAGAACGGGAAGCGTGTATTCTGGAACACCCATGTCAGGCCACTGGGTATAATGGTACTGAGTTACTATACGTCCACTAGACCTCCCCTTCTGGGAACCCTGCAACAGAAGAAAATTCCATATGTAAGCAGCCTACATCTGAACAACAGCTCTTCATTATTTTATTTCCCTACCTGATAGTTCTTGAATCAGTACTGTCCCTATTCAGTTAACAACATGCCACCTAGCTGTAAATATTACAGCTTCCAAAGAGAAGAAGGGCCAGTGGCTTCTGTCCCATCAGCTTGCCCACTGAACGGAAAAATGACCTGGCACTGTCCCTTAGAAAGGCGTAAGGAAAGGCTAAGAGCACTGGAGGGATAACAAGTTACAGCTATTCTAAGGGTCACCAGCTATTTCTGCCACTGTGCTCCTCTGCTGGGTGGACAGAAAGGGTAGGACTCACCTCACCCAGCTTTAGTGATCTACAAGGGAAGTGGCCTTGCGTAGGCTGCTCTTCTGAGCTCCCTCCCTCAATGGCAACTCAGAGGCAGGGATACCTTCAGAGAGCAGGTCATCTCATACAAAGATTGGTTCCTAAAATAGGCAGAACAAATTACTCGACAGGAAGTGCTGCACTTTCGTATAGGGACGCCGAGAGACTAGATGTCTAACATTTAGGTGGCTGAAATAAATTAAGCTTTCAGAATGCCCCTCAAAGCAGCCAATGTCACACTGCTGAGCTGAGACCACGCCGGTTCTGATTACAACAAAATAAGGTGCGGATTCACCTGTTTTGCAAGGGGGTAAAAATTTAGTCCTTAGAAAGGAAAATTGATAGCCGAGGTGGATGATTTAATACATACCATGTTTTCTACTAGCTGCTCTATTTCTGAAAATCTATCCTCCTGCTCACCAGGCAGGCAAAGGCCAAATCAGCTCTCCAGAGTGATCACAGCCTTTTCCCTGATGGTCCTACATCACACCAGTACTACACTACAGGCCAGTATCTTCTTAATTTGTTCATCTGGTCAAATTAACTCTGAAGTTGATGAGCATCCTGGCTGCCTGAGACCTACAGGATTCAGCTTTACCTATGCAACAGAAAAGAGCTGCCAACTGCCTTAAAAAATATTCTGAACAACTTTTAACACTCCCTTTTGCCGAAACTATGTTTTCAGGCTGCCACAAACCTTTTTGATCTTGGTGTTTCTAAGAGTAAAATTCCTCACAGTGTAATAGGCAAGTACATGAACACTCTTCTGAGTAACCAAGAAGTTCCCATATTCTTCACTACCTTCGGCCGGCCAGTACTGATCACATTTTCTCTGTTAGAAAGAGAATGAAAAAGAGAGAAAAAGAGAAAGAAAACAAATGTCAAACTAGCAAGCTGAAATGTTCAGATTTAGGAGCACAGTCAACCACAAAAACATACAGGGACTCTCAATATACCCAGTTTATAATAGACATGATCTTCAGCATAAGAGAACAAATAATGGCCATCTTCCGTTGTAAAGAGAGATGGCTGTGCAAAGATGCTCTTTATTTGGAATACTCCAACAAAGAGAGGTTTAAATCATACTATCAGAGTTAAAAGGCTCTAATATTGTGGAATTTGCCATTCTACAGGCACTCTCAAATCTGAAGAAAGGATACAAAAGATAGAACAGATAATCTATAAGAAAAATAGGAATACATTCAAGTCAGTATGTGGCTTTTGGTTAGTTCATAGCATGGGCAGAGTATACTTATATCTGATCAGTGAGGGTAAGAGTGAGTTTGTGTGTAGCCGGCATATACAGTAGAGAGCTGTGATGTCCAGCCTTTTGGTTCGGTAGCCATATAGCCTTCTCTACGAGTATTAGAAGAGTACATGTTTATAGCATGGCATTATAAATGAAGCGGTACTCCCAATGCGGCTCTTGTCTGTATTTGCTGTGTCTGTATCATCTGATAGATGCTTAATAGGTCATATGACAAGACTTATATGCATTTTAGGCATCGCTGCCAGTATGGCAAGTGGGATCCAATGTCTCCTCATGTGACCCGAGGGTACATGCATAGTCCCATCACATAATCAGAAACACACTCATCCTGTGATGGGGCTTGACCTCATTTTGTCTCACTGGAGAAATGTGTACCTAGTCATGTAGCAGGAAGGGAACTGTGAGTCCCACAGGATGTTAACAGGGAGTAGCCAGTGAATACCCAAAAAAATTCACCTGAACTACAGCCTTCTCCTTTCTAGGGTCTAAGGCACCCTTTCTGTCTCTGAGAAAGAGAATGATGGAGAGCAGATTGCTAGCAGAATGTGGCACAAGGTCCACAGTCTGGCCACTCCTAAATATATATAAGAAGTCTTTTTTTCAGTATAAGACAATTTTTTTTTTTTGTAGTTAGAATTTTCAAGTATTTTCAAGACTTGTTGTTGACAATTGAGTTTAAATGTTTTCTTTAGTTTCATACTACAAATCTTCAACTTTATAGTTCTATAGCCAATCCTAGTACAAGCAACTACTACAAACTGTTGCTTTTTGCTCAATAAATGCCTAAACCAGATTTTTAAAAGAGAGAAAGGAGTCTGCTAGAGGTAGATCTATCAGCATCAGAGAAATAAATAACAAAGGTACTCATACCCTTCCTTTCTCAACGAGATTAGTTATCATCACAATAACTTCTACGTTATGTTCCCATATCATCCTCCAGAAATCTTCTGCTGTCGATTTTAGTGGCCCTTGAGCTGCAATGTAGGCTTTTGGCTTGTTGTAGCCCTAAATTGAAATATAACAAATGACACTTGTCAAATCACAGTCCGCAATCAAAAGGGGGTTGGGAGGAGTATGTGACATTTTATGTATCTATTTTTAAAGAATCTCAAAAGCTTTTAAGTTCTTCTGAATTTATAACTATCCAAATCACAGAAACCCTGTGGTATCAGATGACATATGAATGCAACTGTTATGTCAATGTTTATCATTCCAACAAATAGGATATACATTCAAGTGCCTGAGTTCTGGCAGAATGTTGACATGATAGTGATTATGAGACATCTGTTATGATAGTGGTTTAAAAAATGAATCAAGATCATTCATATGTAAATTACTAGGTAACGAAAACTGAATAAATGATACCTTGGTGAGGCTCTCGGCCAAATGGCATCTTCCTCTCATGAGATTATCTCAGACAGAAGATTTAACCACTTACCAAAAATATACAAAAGAACAAACATTCAGATGCAAAATGCTTCTAAAATGACTTAGATGTGACAGAACATTTTTTGTTTCATGAAGCTCTTCACTAAGCTGCAGCTGCTACAATATCAAGATGGATTCAAGAAAGAAACGGAGTTTTACCTGTGGTTTAACTTTGTAGAAATAACTTGGATCATTAAAGTGGTTTTTTTTTCAACAAAATCTGTACTATTGTGATACTTTTTTTTTATTAAGTCTATTCACCTCCATACATCAGTTTTTACAGAAAAGGCTGACAGATGAATAGGCTGGCAGATAGAAAAAGGTACTTACGTCAACGTAGTTGGCATTAATGTAATCAGTCAGTCTTCCATCCTTTTCTGCAAGCTGTGCTAATTTAACCCTAGTATGATCATCTGTAGTAAAACAAGGGAGAAAATAAGCATGATTTTCTGCAATAATTATATTCTTTCTATAAGAAATCTTTTTAAAAAATACTGAAATGGATTTTTACATTACATAGGACTAATACAGCCACAATCATGTATGCAAACAACCTGTGCTTAGGTATGAATCAGATTCTAAATTCTACTTTGCAGAAAATTAAACTAATGAATCCAAGGATTCAAGGGATTCAGAACTTAGTTGCCTGAACAGCAGCACCTGGGGTCATTCAGGCACTGTAACATATTCCTCCACACTCTCCAGCTGCTGCTTGTGAAGGGGCACTGGTCTTCTCTAAGTCCTGTGTCATGACTGCCAAGCCTGCGCTGCGGGATGTCTCAAATGACAGTAGGCACCAGTGTTTAGGCACATTATTCCAAGTTAAAGAGCAGTGACTGGAGAGCAATGGGACCTTGGAGAAGCTGGTTAGCTGAAAAGCCTCAGCAGTGGCTACCTCAGGGCAACCTGAAGCTTTCTGTAGCCTGCACTGATTATAAGGACTAGAGACGTGATTCAGTTGCACAGGACCATTCTTGCTACTTGAGCTGCCCTAAGTTGCTTGCGCACTGCCCTTTGATAAAAAAGCCACTGGGGTGGCACCTTTTGTATAATCAGGTACAAACACAGCGTGGCAGAGGAAAATCCCTGACTTTCTGTCCCTCTAGATGTATCTTCAGCCAGGTGGAACGGGATTTCTTGCTGCTGGTTTACGTTATCTTCTGCCAGATGGGCTGATTCTGCCTCTTTTTCTTTTAAGTTCTAGTGACATTGGATGCTGAACATATACTTAATTTAGAGTTTCATGTTATCAGAACAAAGTTGAAATACTATAGACAGTTATGAAAAACACATTAAGCCATCAAAATGATCAAGAGCCCAAAGGCAATAGCTTCAAAGAGAGATTAACAAAACTGAATAGATATGTTTCCAAAAAGAAAAATCTGGGATAATGAAGAAGGCTGATGCAATGGGAAAACGTGTCCTGGCTGATCTATTACATTGTGGCAGGGCACAACACAACATAAAACAAGTACATTTATACTTATATATGGCAGTAAATATATCCAGGGATTGTGAAGCTCCTAGAGAGGGATAAATCATCATTATTCCAGGGCAAAGATGGATTAATTTTGGCAATCAAAACACAGCTTCTTTGGCTTTATAATGGCATTATAATGAAATCTCCCAACTGCCTTTGGGTCATCACAGAAGACACAAATACATCTTGCTAACACACACTCATCAAAGCCGCAAAATGCCAGTGGACTAACTTGAAGAGATGTGAAATCTCATGCTACTCCTCTCCAAGCATTTTGCTGAACAGTAGCCACTGCTTTCAGTGTAGAGGGTTTTTTTTTCCCTCTAATAACATGTAAGTCTCTACTTGTCTATAATTATTTCTTAAAGAAAACACCAACTGACGCATTTACTTACAAGCAACAATGTTTATGTATCGATTCTTATTCTTGTTGTCAGGGTGATTAGAGCTGTCTGATGTAATACCTAGATCTACAGTACAGCTCTGGATTTCCTAAAAAAAAAAAGAGTATGTCATACTTTAGTAAGTATTAAGATACATAAAATTTCTTAAAATACAGTAAGTCAGCATGAAAAGAACCACAACCTTATACCCAATTATCTATGATATTTTACAACTACTTCATTGCTAAAAAAAAAAAAATGCAGTGAAATAATTCCTTACCTGATAAAACTCTTTCAGTGTCTAATGAGGGAATGAATGCAAAAAAAGTAAAAAAAATCAAATTCCACAGCACAGAACAAATGGATAAAAGTGTTTATATAAATTACAATTACTATATGGAAAACAGTTATGGTCATGCAATATATATCTCCATAATAACAACAAAGCTACATATCTTGACATAACTCTTAAAGCAAACAAGAGGTAATTTTCCTGTTAAAATACTGGCATCTGTTTTCCTATCTTTAGCTTTAATGTTGGACGTTAGGCCAGTGAAAGCTTAAGCATATGAGCAACATCACTGACTTTAGCCAGATTATCTACATATTTAACTGTTCATTGGATTTGTTATTGGTCCTTATAACTGCATTAGTTTCTCCGTGGAATGCTTTTGCTCTCCCCGCACTCAGCTGTGAAACCTTCACTGGAGCAGGACAGCGTGCCGCTCAGCCAGCCTCATGGCACTCTGCTGAAGGACAGCATTACAGCCCTCCGTCTGCCACCAGTTTCTCAATGAACCCAACATTTTTGTAAAGAGAGAGACAGGACTGAGAAGACGGGGACAAGATCTTTAAGACTCACAAAATTAATTAATTTTATTTTATTGATCACTTTGACAGGAAACTCAAGCATTTATAAGGTCCACATTATTAAGTATTATGTTTCCCAATGCTTTTTAGGATTTATTTTAATATTAATCACCTTCAGCTATTTAAATATATATATATATATATATGAAAAGTGGTTACCAGTCTGAAAATCACATTTTAAGTATGAATTGTTTTATAGTAATAGAAATAAAAAACCTGAACTACCTCTGTACTCTCCAAACGTATGCTGACACTGCAAAGACAATGACTATATTTCAACTTTTCCGTATCTTCTAAGTTCTTTATTGGTAAAGAAAAGACCAGGACACTAATTTTGGAGTAGTCTGTAAAGCCAAAAAGGATCTCCAAGAAATTATGAGAACACTGAGTTTTTTGTAATAGTTAAAACAAACATGAAATATTTCAGATGGTGCAGGTGTAGCTCAGTGAGATGTAGTATATTTGGTCTTTGGATCACTGCTGTAATTTAGGAAAACCACAATTTTAGGAAAAGAACAATTTAGGATGAACAATTTGATTTCTGTATTGCTGTCCTCACTATTGGTGAAAGAACTTTGTTATTGTTGTATTTACGCAGAGTCCTTCAACATCTGCTCTTATTAACAGCCAGTCTAGCTGGAGCCCAGTCCTGCCAGTGCGTATGCATATCTGTAACATATGAATGTGCACTGGACATTCACAAGTATTTACAAGTTTGGTCCCACAATCAGATGGATATTTGAATGTTAAATGAATCGGAGAAGAAATGCTAATGAAGAAGATTAGGTGAATGACATGGAATTTTTTGTCCATTACATCAGAATACATTGGCTAGGGAAACAAAAGTAAAACCAAAAGATGCAAAAATACGAATTTTTTTACTTTCACTATTGTTGGTTTTGCAGCAGGAATACTACAATCAAATTTTAAATTAATAGAGACCAATTAAAAAACTTGTTTCCATCCCACCTGACTGATTTTGTTAGAAATCACTTGCCAAGAATTTTTAAAGCACAGCTTTAATTACAGAGTTTGGTTTATAATGTTTCTTTTATAAGACTTAGGTTAGAACATATCTACCTTTAAACGGCTTGTAATGCATATGAATGTGAAAAACAATGAAGTTCATTAGTTACATATGGTGATAGTAACAGGAAAGCATACGTTTCAAAATTTTGAAATACCTCTTATGAACCATAAACTTTAGGAAAGGAACTATAAAGCTTTCACTACTACATATGAAGACTACATTAGCTCCCCTGTAACTGGAAGTCTTGCCACGTGTACACATTATTACTTCAAATTTTTTTTCTCTGTAAATGGAACAAGTAAATGTGGGTACCTTCTGCAAAATTCAATTGGCATTAGTGTTGGAAAAGGTTTAGATCTACAACTGTATCTGATAAACCATATAGATTGCATTATCTTTGCACAGTTTATTCACACAATCATTTACTATTTTATCACAGTGATAAACATTCCCATTTGCATCCCAGTCCTGTTAGCTTTTTAGCTCCCTAGGCTTTATGCATAACCAGTCTTTAATGGGCTCACAGTACTCATATTTACATGCATTTATGAAGTTGGTCCCCAAGTCAGAATGTAATGCCCAGTTCTTGTTTCCAGGCATTTAAACTTAACATTATTTGTATGTGCTAAGAAGAAAGATGACGTCAGAGAGCCATACCTCAAATTCTTCAGAAAAACCATTACTTGCATGTAAATCTGCAACATGTTTTGGAAAATGCTTTATTGGAATTGCTCCAACATCATCTTAGGGGTGGGAAAAGACAAAAAATACATTTATGAATAATAAAAAGCCAGTGACATATAAAGAAGTTTGTATGTAGGCAATCCACACAACATCCTGAAATAAAACTTTTGGCACAAACTTTGGATATACAACTCCCACAAAAATAAAACCACCCTTTAACACAATTAACATTTCTAAAATCATTCTCTAACACTTATGCTTTTCTAAATGACTATTTGGAAAGAAGATATAGAAAATGCCTTGCTAGGTCTTTTTGTCTTTAAAAGCCCCCAAAATCAAGGTGCTGACTCTGCAAGATGCTGAGCTTATCTGTAAATTGAAGAGCACTCAGAACTTCCTGTGAAGTCAAGGGGAAATGGGAGGATTAGCAATTTGCTACAAGATGTTCAAAGGCAGAGGGTACAAGCAGAGCTCTGAGTAATACTGATAAAGAAAGAATGATCAGGCAGAGTCGTCTGGGTGCTTTAGGCTGATTAGTGTTGCACCGGGACCCTGATACAGTACATGGACTAGCCGCATAGTCCCAAGCCTACTGAATTAATGCAGCGTTATGCCAGTAGTATAATTCTAAATGATGTGTTGCACATTTGCATTGGCATCCAAAGGAAACAACAAGTAATTTTCATCTTTTACTGCATTACTGAGTACTTCCAATAGGGATTTTT
Source organism: Burhinus oedicnemus (assembly GCA_008921705.1). Taxonomy (NCBI): domain Eukaryota; kingdom Metazoa; phylum Chordata; class Aves; order Charadriiformes; family Burhinidae; genus Burhinus; species Burhinus oedicnemus. Next base: position 454,749 of record VFFE01005878.1, on the reverse strand, counting down.
CCCCCCATTCTCCCCGTGATTCTGTGATTAGCTATTGATAATAATCTGGGAGTATTGACTGCAAACCTTCATATCAGGCTTTATACTTCAAGTTTTAAGTGAAAGATTTAAGTTTAAGACTTTCTGGATACCCACAAAGACAGCACCTACATTCTCAACCAATAAATGTGATTCATGCAACTCCTGGGTCCTGATACTCAGTCTGAATTTTCCATCTGATGTTTGTATTTCAGGACATCTCCTTTTTACTTTATACAAATACAGAAAAACACTCTTGTGTAGAACATAGAATGTTCATTTGGGATCATGTCAAAAACCTTTGGGACTTTTAATCTTCTCTTTCCTGCAAATAGACTAAGTAAACAAAGTCATCTGTTCTGTTAATTACCTGTTAAAGGATGACATTATTTCAGCTAGCTTTGGTTCTGAAGAATAATATTTTTTTTTAAGCCTTTCATGGATTAAAAATATTTTTATTTCACAATTTGTAATTTCATCACTGTTTCGTATGAAAAAGAAACATCAAAAATATTGAACAAGGACCTGTTATTTACATCAACAGATGTTCAGCATTTAGGCCACCTAATAATTTTAGCTTTCAGTTACCGAGAATTTGTTGATTTGTATTGAGTTCCATCTGGTCTTCCACTTAAATGAATGGATCTGAATACAAAAAGTGAATTTATCCAGTCAAGCCTAAGAGGACTTGAACAAATGTGTAACACTATCTTCACACTTCAGAGATGAAACCTGACATAAAGTGTTTAGTCTAATGATATGCAAACACAAAACCAGACGGGAAGGTAAATGATCCTGAGAGAGAGGCCAGTAAGGGAGAAAGAGATCTCAGGTTTGGTGTAATTACTGTTTTATTTCCTTGCCAGCGCTAATCTCCCAATTCAGTCACTTCTGACTCCAGGAATATATTTTATATCTGGATGGCAGGTATCACTTGAAACTACTTAAAGGTTGATAGCGGGTCCTAATATTACCCTTTAATTCATTATTTGTTCTGAATGCATCTGAATTACGCTGTGAAGTGCCTGGGAATTTTCTATGAATAACTGCAATTCTCCTATCCTGCCAATGAAACCCCACAAAAGGAAAAGCTAATATACAATGAGATCTGTGGAGTCATAGTCATAATAAAAAACTAAACTTAGCAGTTACAAAATGCTCTTCCTGCTCTACATTCTTTGCCACTATTATACCACAGTTAGTCTCAACTGTTGTAAAATTACACTGCTGAAACACTAGTGCAATAGAAAACACAAAACTGCTCACTTGGTCTGTTGCATGCAAAATAAAACAAAAATATTTCCTCAGCGCTCGCAGCTTTTTCCATAAAATATTTTATGTATCTTTCAGTCACTTAGAAACACCTTTCCTCTTTAAGTTAATATTTATCAGTATTTCAGAAAAAAACCCTCCAGCATCAAAACACATATTTTAAGCACTCAGAATAACTGTAAGTGCAATTCTGTCTTACGGCAATGGAAAATACTGTCTCCCTGAGGTGAGCTGGTCAGGAAAAATTGCAAGAAAATTATACAGTTGTTCTGCAGTATAGTTAATTATAGAGAATAAAAGCAGAGATTTCCTATAATGATTGCCACTTGACATTCGTATATAATCACGTTTTCTAAAATCAAGCTATATCCCTGCCTATTAACCATTTAGAAAAAGGTTATGTGTCTCCTAACAATAGCAATCAATACAAGAGGCATTTAAAGATGCCTACAATTCCATTCCAACAGAAGTCTAATGTTTGGGACTTATTTAATTAAATGTGTTTACTAGTTATCTACACAAGGGCTGATTTCGGTTCCCTTAGTCATTCCAAGGGAACCCATGCCCCTGTGTAATAGCACAGTTTGTAAAAGCATTACTTATGGAACAAGATATCCTTTTCTCATGGGTGAAAATGTGGCTCAGGATCTGCTGCAGAATTGATCTATTTAAGGTACTATTTATTCTACTCAGACTGAAAAAGCTGAGAGGGCTGCATGTGCTCCTCTGATACTCTTTGAGGAGGAAAGAAAAGAAACAGTTTCTCCAAATAACTGTGGTGGATATGGAACCAGAAGATGCTCATAATATTCTGCACTTGTGTATCATTTTTACGAGAGGATCACAGAGAACTTTACCAGTAGCAACTATGATATTAAAATCTGTAAGTTAAAGAAAATCTTGTCATTGCAAATGAAATGCAGATAGATGAGGCATATATTGGTCCTGCCGGTGAAAAGAATAGGTCATGTTCTATACAGAGGTGACAAATTCAATTAAAGCCAGAAATACAGCAGAGTATGTTGCTGGTGGAATCCTCTGCTTTGTCACAGTGAACCAGAGCTATTTAGCGTAGCTCAGACGGCTACACTAGCAGCCATTTCTAGTGAGGCTACACCTCAAACGGCTAGAAGGCACAGCGTATCTTTGGGACAGCTCTGTAAGGTAAGGATATTTCTCTTCTGTGTCACCTACAGGAGAGAATATTAGTAACACTAGCCTCTGCCTCTGTCAAGTGCACCTGTGTTTATTAGTACAAGAGGGTACAAATCTCTGGTTTACAGATGTTACAGTATGTGAAGAATTCATATGCAAACATACATACAAGGCAGCATCTTCCAACAGCTAACACCAATCCACAGAACAGTTGACAAAAAATACCTGAGACTGGGAAGACTGGAGCTGGGGGAGCAGAAATCACTCGAGGTGACGTATTATCTTCTAAATAGAAGTGAGCAGTCTGGAAACATTTCCTAGAGGGAAAGAAACATAAATAAATATTGCAAAAAAATAAAACATTTGAGACCTTTTGGAATTCTGGCATTATTGAGTAAGAAAAAAATCATGGTTTTGAAAACCAGTTTTCATGGAGTGTCAAATACTACTGCTGTAATATAAATATTCCCCCAACATACCACCAAATTATGCATACAACTTGAAGATACTACAATAACTCAGCGTAATACATAGTTCATGCATCTTTACCTATACCAGAGGCAGAAGATAGAGCACATATCAGACACAGTGAAAGCTGGAAGAGGAACTCTGCATCAGGAGCTACTGTAGATGCTGCACAATAAGTCCAAGTATCAAAAATGCCATTCTCCTCCTTGCTTATCCAAATTCACACACATAATTACTGTTCCCTTTCATGTGATTATGCTAGTCTGAAGATGGAGCAGCATATGAGATCAGTTCTGGTAATTCATCATGAGATCCTACTGCAGACACGGAAATGTAATAAAAGGCAACATGCCCTGTAACAGACAAAACAGTGGCTCTGGAATTACTATGACTGGGGCTGAACAATTTTTTCATAATGTAATTGCAACACTGAGGGACACCTTAACCAAGGAGGACTTCCTGGAGTTGACGGAAATAGGGGAATTTATAACTCCAGGAGATGCTAGCTTTGTTGCAAAAACATTGAAGGATGAATACAAATGGAATCGACCTTAACTACGACCCACAATGTTATTTGTATCTGTGCTGTAATCCAGATGTGAAGATAATAAGAACAGCATCTGTTAAGAGTCCAAGCTATTCAAAGGACTAAACAACCAACTGCTGCTGTAAGCATTGCAAAGCCTCCTTAATTAAAAAATCTCCATATGATTAGGCATGCTAATAAGAATCTTTACTCTGGGTCACTTAATCTATTTGAAATATTATTCACTAATCATTAAATTTAAAAAGAAATATATGCATCAGGAAAATATTAATCTTATTTTATATTTACAAGATTCTGCTTCTTCAAAGATGCTGGCTGAAGCTATTATATGATCTTTTGCTATTTTGTGTAATCATTGGTGTTTTAAATTCTTCTGTACTGTTCCTGTACTGCTGCATGGATAAAACCGCTCATATAATTCTTATAATCAAAAAGAAATTTTGAGGCTACTTTGAGAAATAGATAGGGAATATCCCGATATTTTCCTTCTTTCCAGAACCATTAATGTAGATCATAAAGACTTTGGTAAGCTTATTTGAATTAAGCCTCTGGGAAACATGTCCATACCCTTGGAATATGCTGGGAATTTTCTGTCTGTATACAATGTAGATTCTCTTAAAACATAAGAAAAAGTGGACAGCTACATTAAAGGGAAAACTGTGGCATGCAAAATAGTTCTGGTGGTTCACGTGACAATTGAATTTGGAGTCCAGCTAGAATCCCCTAAAAGCATATTTATGATGGTCAAAGAGGAGTTTTGGCTTTGCATGACGTGTTTGGAGTAAGACTATCCATTATGTACTTAGTTTTACCTAGAAATGGCAATTTTGGATGCAGACAAAGAACACATTCAAGATGTGCTTGGGAACATCTTTCTAATTTTTAAAGAAGCTCTAACATTAGCACCCCATAGAGTTAGCCGCTGCTGGGGTGAGAGAGGCTGTCTCAATGCTAGCAAGAGTTAGTCTCAGGACTGTGCATAAAATATCTGTAAGAGGTAGGCAAGGATGAAAGCACTTCAAATCACTAAACACTTTCTGAAAGTCTGACCCTGTCTGCTGGGCATCAAGAATGCAGATGTACCGATAATGCAGATGTACTGTGTTTATTAAAAACAACACCAGCTAACCAAACATGCCAACCAGCCTGACTGGCACAGGCTGCCCAGAGAGGTGGTGGATGCCCCATCCCTGGAAACATTCCAGGTCAGGCTGGACGGGGCTCTGAGCAACCTGATCTAGTTGAAGATGTCCTTGCTCATTGCAGGGGAGGTTGGACTAGATGATCTTTAATGGTCCCTTCCAACCCAAACTATTCTATGATTCTATGATTCAAGCTCTAAAACCAAAAAGTGTCCTCCCCCTGATGCCTACTGCTTATGAACAATGATCACACATAAAGTTCATGGACTAACATCACAGAGTTTTGTCAGCTCCTTGCTTGAGAAAAGATTGAGCTAAAAAGAATTTAATTAGCATAATGGCTTTCACATCTAAAGCAGTACTTAAAATGTCCTCATAATATGCCATACCTTTGCTATCCCTTACTGAGCCATTGTATCTTTAATCTTTAACAAGTTAATTGTGGCTGAAAATAAATTACACCCTTAGCACATTTGGGAGACAATTTCATAGCAGTTGACTTAACCTGTAATAAGGCTCATAAATAGGCACTCCATCTGCTTCTGCATCAGCAGTGAAAGCCTTCATGACTAAACCTAATGTTAATAACACTGTCTCATTAATTATCACTTGTTGTTAATGAAAAAAGTGATGACTATTTCAAACTTCCAGACAAAGGTCCCATCACTCAATGTTAACCCGATTTATTTAATTTGCACCTTTCATCACAGCATTTAGATCTTCAACCTAAAACTGTAATTTGTAATTTAGACACTGCATTTCTTTGAACACACACTTTATATATGGAGATAGAGCTAAGCCATTGAATTAATTAGTGTCTGTATCTGTACAGGAAGGCATGCAGCAGCAGCAGCTCTTCCGTTTAACAAGAGGGATACTAGATCTGAATGAACACTTAAATGGGAACTACCTGGGACAAGACTAGGCCTCGGACTGCAGAGGACACTGTTTTTCTGGCGTGTGAGCCCCTGGACCCTGGCTGAGGATATGTGCTGCCTACTTCTCCCCGGGGGCTGGGACTGCTCAGAGCTTGACTCGGATTGTCACTGAGGCCGGCAACGCAGCACGGCGCGTTGTGTGCCTCTGCACACACAGGGTGTTCACCGCTCACGTCGGCGGAAGAAGGGAGCTGAACCTCAGCAGTCAGAGGCGTCTGTGACGGGATGGGTTTGCGCATCCCTTGCTCACCCAGAATGGTCTTAGAGGCACAATTATGTCTTTCTCTGAGAATTTCAGGGGCTTTTGTGCTCACAGGATAACTCCCAATAGGTATTCTCAAATACCTATTAGAGTTCATTTTTAAATGGTTCCGATCATCTGAAGACCTGATGGTTCCAAAGGATCTTTAAATGGATTCTCAGTGGATCCAGTGATTAAAACCACTCCACTTTTAAATGGTTCCAATTAATTTTTAAGTGCTTGTCAGCTGAAATTTTAATTTTCAAATTTTATTAACTCTTTTGTTTATAATTTGATACCACATAGTAGAGAAGTTTTTCCTTCATGGCCTTTGTAAGTTTAAATCTGTTTTTAGTGTATCTCTGCATGTGCAAGTTTAACTATCCTTAGAGAGGGTTCTCAACTCTGTTCCCATAAACCTACCACAGGACTCAAGGCATCAATTCAAATCGTGGATAAGAAAATGAACATTCTCTGACAGCTATGTTTCAAAGATACAGGGTGGCAGAGGAAAGTTAAATTTTAAATGACTACTCAGGGTGTTGTCTGTCACTGGGTTGGTCATTTCTGAAGCACTGCTGTCATGTAACTTCTAGGAAGCTTCGTGACAGCCAGCTGATATTCAGTATGTCTGCAGACAGAAATGTAGCTGGAACTGCATTAGCAGTTTGCTGGTCACATTATTAGAGCTAGGCTCTTACTGAGATTCATAAAACTATCTGTTGAAAAAGAATCTTGAAGGTGCAACGCCCACTGACTACTGCTACACTTTTACTGTCTTCCAAACTCTTCTTAGGATAACCGTTATAAAACTTGATCTGCACAAATAGCCTGATGTTTCTTCCTATACATCAGTTCATCAGGTTTATTTTCACTGGTCACTTCTATGAACTGTTCCAAAAGTGTACACACGTGCATAAGCAATTTCCAGTGTATTATATGTCAGCACAGAGAAACTTTCAATTTCAGTCACATTAACAGATAAGGTCAGTTCAGCAAAATGGGAATGATGAAGCCATCCAGATATGAAAAGAACAGAGCAAGAAGATTCAAATATCCCTGCTGCATCTCTGCTGCAAGGACTCAGTCAAATAGACAGATACTAAGAGAGATGGATAGACTCTAGATTTGGATAGAAAATTCTCTCTAAAGCTGTAAAAAAAAATTTATGCAGACAACAAGGCCACTAAACAGGCAAAAGAATCTCCTTGTTTATTCCACTGTAATCTTAATCGTGCTGAAGAAATGAAAGGAAAATGACATTGCTTGAAAATTGCTTGAATTACAAAAGATTTGATACACAGAACTACAGCAGTTCAAAATTGTGTATTTTCCTACTGGCAATTAGATAATCTTTAGACAATATTGCCATTAAAAGTTTTCATCCCTGTCAGAGAAATGAATATTTTATCACAGAAAGATTGAAATTGTGCCTAATGAGATAGTGAAGAGATTGGGGAATTTCCTCAAGTGCTGATTAACAATTTCATGTAAAAAAAAACAAACCCCAAAACCCAAACAACAGATGGTACAGAATTATTTTTCTGATACAAGTCATTTAAGTGAAGAACAAAATAATTTTGCCTTTTTTCAACCTTGAGAAACTGCAACTTGTCGCTCTTGGTAGTTACTTGTTTTTTAAACCAAATAACACACCTTTTGCATATTAAACACACCTTTTGCATACTCAGATGCGGAGCTAATAGCGGAAACAACTCAAAGCACTATTCACACAAATATCCAGCTAGAGTATACCAATGCGATTTTTCGAGTACTGTTGCCAAAGGAATATAGAACAACTTCTTGCAAACCTAAGCTTTTCCTTAACTTTAGTAAGTGAAAATAATTGGACCACATAAAAAAAAGCATTGTAGAAAGAAACACTGACAGCTTACACCAATTATTTCAAAATAAACTAAATCTAACCATAAAAATGCTTATAGACTTGATATTTTCCAGGCATAAAGAAAACTGCATAGCAACAAAGTTAATGTTTTGATTTTTCCCAGGCTTTAAAAAGAGGTGAGGGTCTTGGCACCTTTGAAAGAGGGCCACAAAGTCATACCTACAATACGGCTGTTTATGTTTCACTCCTCTGAAATAAGAAACGCATTACTGGTGTTATCATAATGCCAAGAAAATTTTCTTGAGGATTAACAAAAAAAGAGCTCCATATTTTATTTTGTAGTACACAAGAAATACAGAAAAGATTAAAGTCAAGTCAAGAAGATATTACTGCTAACGGGATTTTTGTTTTATTTTGAAAGACCTATGTTACAGAATTGTTCATTCCCAGAGAAAGAATACGAAATGAACACAATGTTATTCGACAACAACAAGCTTGTAACGTGTAGGATTACTAGAACTGTACAATCTGGGTCTTAAAATGGATGGTGTTCTTTGGCAAATAGCAGAGATTTCAAATACTATTTAGCTTCAGGGATGAAACCCTTTGGAAGATGAATATGAATGTTCATGTTGCGTAACAGGAAAGACAGCAAAAGGTTCTCACTATGAAAGTGGTTAGCTGGAAATCCTGTGAAGGACAGTGTAACTATCCAGCTAGACATAAACTAAGAAATGAGTTGTGCAATCCTTCCTGCAACTAGCTACTTCTTTGGAAAGAAGAAGAAATCTTTCTGAAAATTCATTGCTCAAAAGCGTCTAATCATGCTGAAGGCTGGCTGACTCACTAGCACGCTTGCCTGGAACAAAGGAAGCTCAAACTCAATTTCTTATGCCTAGTACCTTCAAGGATGGGATGTATTCGGTCCCATGTGGGACACACCCTGCTGGGCCAATAGAAAACCACTGTCAGGAGAAAAAGTCAGTAAGAAGTAAGTAGAAGAAAAGTCAGTAAGCACAACCCTGACACCATAACCTAGAGATTACAGTAGTCAGTAGCTTGGAAAGGACAGTCTGGAGTCTAGTTCCTGGTTCTTCACCACTTTTACACATTTTTTATTAACAGGGTTGAGGAAAAAAAAAAAAAGAAGAAACAAGCTCTGGAAGCATCTGTGAGATTTTTGGGCCTGCCTTCCACCTTGTTTGTACAGCTCCTGGAAGAGTAAAGTCCTGTCCTTGCTGCTAGTTTATGTGCTAGTACTACACAAGCAGAAACGGGATCAGGTTCCTGGCAATCATCAAACAGCAAGAATCTCCATGGCAGGAAGTTTTTGCAACTTATTCTCCCCTTCTGGTCCACTGCATTTCCTCCCTGGCAACCGGTTTGCTCAAGAAAGTGTTAGGGTTGTGCATGGATTTTGAAAACCCTATGAAAGCTGAAGCACATCTGTCCCTAGGAAGACTCTGGCTTTATCTAGAACCAACAAAACACAGCCAGACAAAGGCTTGAGCACTGCCACATACTGTCACATGGCTAACTAGATTCCTGGTACGCTTTTAGTGTAGGCCAACTTGCATTATTTCCCACAACGCTTGACACAGCTTGGGGTTAGCACAGGGCAGAGACCACCCCCAGTAGGTGATGTGAATGCAGCCACTCGTTTTTTTTCCCTCTGTGAGGGAAGAGACTTCAGCTGTACGGAAGAGATCTGTGCCATGTCAGCTGGTCTGTTTTACTTCACAGTATAGATACAGTCTTTTGCCCACTGATTATGTTATCATGACTTTTTATACCTGTCACTTCTCTTTAGCCCTTTTTTTCCTTAATGGCTTATCAACTATCGAGTCACAGAGAAACATGTTCATGAGGGAACCTCAGCATGCGTGTGCACACATAACACATCCTTAGTTACCTGCTAAATGGTTTGAAAGGCTGGGGGACAAATTTTGGTTCAGAGATAGACAGAATCACGAAGCAGAACAACTTTTTAATCACAGAACATCATAAGAGCTACTCAGTAAGTGATTTTAAAACATTTATACTACTATATTATCATTAAACTATCCCCTTTCTTGTCTTGCGTACAATGTCAGCTACAGCACACTCCTACAGTCCTATACGAATTGCTTATTCACACAGTCCTGTTGAGGACCCCAGATTCTCACCCTAAATGGACAGCTACCTCTTTTAACTGTTAAAGGATTGAAAAGATAGGAAACAAGCCCATGCCATGCTTTTTATTTTTCTTCTCCCTCCTGTTCTTCCCAGTGCTCTGTTAAGTCACTTGGCTTCTAGGCATCAATAATCACAAGTAAGTTAACTAAAATCTCTCAAAATGGAAATAAACTATTTGCAATGGTTCAACCCTCTGCAGCCAAAAAGAATTGTAGTTGAGCATTTTGGACAGAAACCATGTTATTTTGTCAGCTTTATGTCACTGCAGCACTGGGAGCGATACAAAGACAGAGTGAGAGACGAGATCCAGTCTCTCTCCTGCAAACCAGCTCAATATTGTCAATCACATTTTTCAAATCAGAGCACTTTAGAACCGGAAAAAAACAAACAAACAAACAAACAAAAAACAACTTACCTCCAGTATATGAGAATACCCACAAGAATCACTAGACAGATAAAAGTCAGGGCTGATACGACCACAAGTGGTATAACTGTCTTCTTCTCTGATTCCAGACTCTCAGCTAGACCGATACGAGACTCATGGCTACTATTACTTGCCTCTGCAGTCAGAGAAAATTGAAACAGTCCATGTTTAAATTCCGACAAATGCACAGCATGAGTGAATGTGTCTTATAATGAGCCTACTTAATACCACTTACCTCTGTTTTTTACTATGTACTGCAGAAAGTGTATACATTTGCAAACCAGCTTACAGAAAATAAGCAGACAGAGGGTAAAGCAAAGTGTTCAAGCTTATGTGACTCAGCCTTCCAGCAGTGGAGACTTCTCTTTGTAAGAATAGCAGATTGATGTTAAAATATAGAAGAAAGCTTTTTATTTTCATCTGTTTATTAGCTGAAAGCCAACGGAGTTAAGGAATCTAAGTATGTAATATTGGAATGTGTAAAGAACACTTTGATATTAAACTGTCACTCACATAATGCAAATCACTTCTCTGACTAATAGTTTAATAGGAAAATTTTCTTACAATAGTCCCTACGTGCTTTCTGTATTGCACTTCAGCCTTCTGTATTTTAACACATTGTCCATTCTGTAACTCGCCTTAAAGACACATCCTGCTTCCTTTGAATCCAATTGCAGTACTTCCTCCCCCAAATATACTGGAGCCAGAATTAAATTTCCTACCTCCACCTTTACGGGTGATGAAATTAATTAGATATTGTCTAGATTTCACATTTCTGTCAGCCTTGTAATGCTGGATGACAGAAATATTTGGGCATAGGAATCTGTATGAAGATTAAAACAATGTATTTTATAATCTCATTAAGATAAGGGAACACAATGGTGGATAAGACCAATCCTGCATTTTTAACTTTGGTCATACCTCAAAAAGTAAACACTTTAAAACTGTGATTTTGATACAAAATGACTAATTCTTTTCAATCTGTGCAGTTTACTGTGATCTGTGACCATTATATGAGTTAAAACACAGAAATAAACACTTTTGCACTCGTTAGAATTTAACGCCTAGATTTTCTAAGAATGTTTTCTGCTTTTGTGAACAGTCCTAATTCAATGAATGTTCCGTATGGGAGCAGAATTTTGCTGTCTAGAAATCAGCTGCACTCCACTGGGATTTCAAGAGACCAATTCTACATGAATAAAAACCTCTTAGACAGAAGGGAGGAAGGAATGGAGTTGTACCAGGGGATGGGAGGGAGACAACAAAGCACATGCCCTAAATACGACGTCAAAAACCAAACAGCGTCATATAGTACAGGTTCTCAGGCAGCTCTCTGCTTCCATTTTCTTGAGTTTAGGGACTCTCAGGGCTTTATGTGCAAAAAGTTTTAGGCTCTGATCTTGCAAGCATCTTCTTGGTTTTAGTTCAAAGTACTCAAACACCCAAATCAATCACTACTCTTTAAATCCCATGGCTCAGTGTGCAAAGTGATTGCAGGCTCAAGTTGCTTCTGAAAAATCTGTCCCCAAGTTTCTGGTGAGTAGGCTAAAATCAGTATTTCCTATTGATTTCAGAAGGAACTATGTGTATGAATGAGAGATCAGAATATGATCCCTTTGAAGCATTCATACTTGCTTATGCAACTCAGGTGTAATACACAGCATAAATCCAGTCTCATCTGTGTGATGACAGGGTGCCTTCAAACTGCATGGCCAAATCCTATTAGCATTCCTTCTATGGGGAATGAAGAGCAGGCTTCTCCTGTAACAGTGGGTTTCTCGCCTACTTGGCCATCACTCCAATGGTGGCAGCTGAAAAGGCAGTCTCATGTATAGCAGATTTTTTTGCTCCCTAATAATTGATGTGTTTGGATCCTTTGCAGAATTCTTTATATTAATTTCTCTTTCAGTTTTTCAACTGAAGTTGAAAGGCTTAGGTAGCCATAGAGGTCTTAACGGTGAATGCCCTAGTTCAGAACGAGCATAAATATGCATTAACAACAACAAAGACTGGAAAAAGTTTAAATGACATTTTTTTCTGTAATGGTCACAACAAGAAGACATTTAACCAATTTCTGGTGAATTCACTGTAACGTATGAATGAGTTCTCAGTGGAGAGGTTTGGGTTTGGCGTTTTTTTTGTTTCATTGCTTTATTATTGAATTAAAGCAAAAATGTCTTTGATTTACAGGAGACCATGTTAGACATGCTCACACTGAATTTTCATTTTATTAAAAGACAATATTTGGCATCATTTATTGGAAAAAAAAGTACATGAAATGATACTGTATAGTGTCTTTCAATAATATCTAGAAGACAAACTCTAAGTCTGCTGTACTACTATTGCAGTCATGTGCAATCCTTTTTTAATTACTATCAGTAACAATTCAAATGACACCCATTATGTAAACTATAAATCTCTTACGGTAACACTCATTCACATTAGTAATATAAGTTTTGAAATACTGGTGTTCTTTTTGCTGATTTTTGAAGAAATGTTATGCATTTTACACAAAGTGGTAACTACTTACCTACTGAACTAATTCACTTACTGATTCAGTTTTATAGCACCTACCTTGTTAGGATTCCTATTAATTTCAGTATGTTTTCTACTTAATTTCAGTAAGTGTTCTATTTAATTTTTATTTTCTATTTTTCACATTCTGTTAGCCCCAACTACACAGAGTGTCAGTTTACCACCTTTTCATATTAGTGTTCTGTGGCTCGTCAGTAATATGACCTCATGTGATTTAACTGTGTATTTGTAGGAACGTGCTGAAAATTTCACATGCTTTGTGGATTCCATTGCTTAGTGGATTTAGTTGGATGATACTGCCCTCTACAGATGCTGTGAGTACTTAATGGAAGTTCAATTTACTTTCTAAAATACCATTTTAACCTTGGTTGTTGGGTTGTGGGTTTTTCTTCAAACATCACAGATATTGTTTCTGACTGTACTCTTGGATTTTTCAATACTCTAACAAAAGGCAATGCAAATTATGTGTCTGAATACTTCAAGTTTTCCACAGTGCATTTTCAAATACAAAGGAAATGCCTTATATTTATCAGGTTTTCATCTATGTGAGGTTCAGTTTTGCCTTCTGACCTTATCCTTGGAATCAGAGATCACAAATAGTCTCACTGACTTTAAGAGGACTAAATAGGAAAACAGCACTAGATAGAAACAGGTACAGGAGAATCTGGCTCTAGTATTTTGGAAATACGCAAATCTGGCACAAAAAAGTCTGCATCTCACTGAAATTTGAAGGTGGCATATGCATTAAGAATGAAAATGCATGTTTTTATGAGTTAAGATGCATCAGAATCAAACTGAAGCATCTTCTTCCTTGCTCAATACATCTTAGAAAATACAGAACAAAACACAAGGAGGAAATATGCTGCTGTGAGTTAAAGACCAGACTCTCAGAGGTATGTTTTCTCTGGCAGAGGCATAGTTTCCTCTGGTGTGTTTCCATAAGGGCAGCACTTGTCTTTGTACGGAGAACTTACGTCCCTCTTAAACCTTTAAAATTAAAATGAAACAATTAACATTGAAACAAATTCTGGTTTTAGACTGTGCACCACCCAACTTCTGCTGACAGTACACATCTATCCAAAAGCAGAGCATGAATCTTCTTACTGAAGAATATTTCAGGTGCAGTTTTAAGTAGCCAGAAGCAGCATTCACAAGATAGCCAGCTCAGCATGCATCCCCTGTTCCCCATTGCTTCCTTAATCACACCCACTGGCACTGTTATGTTCTCCTTTTATTATACGTAGATAAACCTTCTCAAATTCTTTATGGCACAAAAGTATCCCCTCACAGCTTTCCACGGTATTCATTAGACTTATCCATAACTAACCTGCCTCAGAGATGTTGAATACTGATGAGTGATCGCTAGTAACAGATGAGGCTGATGACTGTGATGATCCAGAAGTTAATTCTGAGTTACCTGCTTCAACTGCCCCTTCAGTGTCTCTCTCATTAAGGTCAGGAAAACTGAAATCTGTTGAAGTTTCATTATCATTAAGGCTATCTGAGGTACCTTGGCCAGAACCACTTTCTTCATCACTTGTAAAAACAGCCCAAGACTTAGATTCTGATGTGTTTTGAAATGGGACACTAGCAGTTTGAATGTGGTTCTCCAAAACTGTCGGGTCGTTGTGCTTCTTAGGTATCACACTTGCTGTCAAAGCTGGTACGGATGTATAATTACGTCTGTCCATGGCATGGTTTATCTGACTGTCTGATGCAGCAGTTGAAATTCTCTCCTCTTCTTCAGGTTTCTCAGAATGCGAGCTTATAATTAGGTTACTCTGATCCTTGTTATTGTTTACCTTTGTATTTTGTTCCTCTACTACCATATCCTGAGCTTCTCTATGGGAAGTGCATGAGATACAGTTACTTACAGGGAAGCCATCGTCATATTCATCGTAGTCATCCTCAACTACAGAAGGCCACAAATCGGTACTGGACACGATACTGGGAGACAACCCAGAGGATTCTCTAGAAGGAACCAGCAACCTACTCAAAGTTACCGGGATCTCACTTTTGGGAGGAACAGCCGTAACAGAAATATGTACATTTGGTAAGGGGAGAGTGTGATGAATGGACACGTCAGAACCAGAAACAACTGCAGGCATATGAACAGGATCAAAAGCAAGTGCAGAACTTGAAGAGACACTGGCAGCCTCACTTCTTTCAAAAACGCTTGAAGAGATACGGCTGTCTGCAGGAGTAGCTACATGTGGTAATGTATCACCTGTCAGGAAGGGAGTTGTTACGGCATTCGCTGCTTGGGGGGGAAAGGCATTTGTATTTTCTAAACTGGTCAGCTGGAATGCAACATCGCTACTGTACAATGAAGGCATAACCTGCTGAACATCTTCACTGTTAAACAAACTGGATGAAACATACTCCTCACTTGCATAAGAAACAGATAAACCTTGAAGTGACGCTGTGGGCTTACTAAAAGTGTTTGACAACATATCAGGAACGGAAGGTGCAGATGTAGAATGCAGCATGGTTTCAGTTGTAGCAGAACCTGGTGCCATTTGATGCAATATTTGGTCAAATGTAGAACTATCTTTATGAACCCTGGAGCTTTCAGCCAATACTGGATCACTAGGCACAACAGCCGTGTTAAGCAGAGTGCCATCGCCAGAAGACTGGAAGGAGGATTGCAGTAATGCTTCATTATTTAATGTAGCTGAGGTCTCATAAAAGTACGGCTGAGTCGAGGATAACATTTTGCTATAAGCAGGGGCAGAGAGAGCTTGATCTGAGCTTGCACTAAGCATAGGTTTAAGCAAAGTGTCATCAAAGGCTGGAGGTGTAACATGCAAAGGCTCAATGGAAAGGTGATTTTCTGTCAGTTTACTAATATCATGGTCAAATATCTTAGTACTGGGAAAAGCAAGAGAGACTGGAAGGATTCCCTTTGTGCTAGAAACAGGAAGTGGGCTTTCTTGCAGAGACGTATTCTGCTTAATTACATCATCATTAGAAACAGATGTAGAAAGTTCAGGTATCACTTTACTTTCAGCATTGGAAGCCATTTCACTTAAAGAAGAGGAAATTTGCAGTTCTCTCTCATCTCCATATATAACATCACCTTTTTGAAGCATCTTATTAACATCACTAAACCCAGATGATTCATATGTAATTTCGTCTACAGAATCAGAGGAAGAAACGTTAAGTACCGTCAAAGTATCTGTATCAGGCAAAAGGGACTCGCTACCAGAGTATGCTTCAGACCAATCCGTATCACTAGATAGAGAGTGCGTAGGCTGCAGCAAAGTATCAGCTTGTGATATTACAGAAGAAGGTTTATGCACCAGTACATTGTTATAGCTGCTAAATAAAGGATCTTGACGAAATACGTCAACAGAATCATGCACAAATTCTGCGGAGTCATAGGAAACAGTAAAGCTTTGGAGGGAGCCCACATTACTAGACAAAGCATAAGGAAGTTCAGACATTGTAGATAGTACATGCATATTTAAATCACTGCTGGATGGTTCAACTTGAGAAAATATGTGAGTTCTATTATGACCAAATATCAGTGTCTCCGAAGCAGCATGAGTAGTCTGATGTGACACCACATCAGCATATTGAGCAAGGCTCGGCTGTATTAATGTATCACCCTCTGCCAATGTCAAAGAAGCATGCAGGGACACCTTATCACTTGCAACAGCTGGAGTAGCACTTTGTGGAAACATTTGAGAAACTGTATACAGACGGTGAAACATTTTACTACTGGAGGAAGCAGAGGAAAATGTAAGCAAAGGTACATCATCATAGGAAGACAGGGTGGGTTCAAATGACACACCAACACTGGGAAATACAGGTGTAGCATGCAAGGTCACATCACTATCTGATGTAGCAGGGGTAGTGTCGAGCATCTGAGAGTCAAACAATAAAGGGGTGACTAGAGGAAACACTTCACTACTGTAGGAAGGTTGAAGAGGTATCTCACCATTATAGACTGGTTGAGTTGTCTGAGAGAGTACCTCACTGGCAGCAGAAGCAGAACCATATTCTCCAGAGCTTGAAGAGATAGAGTGAGGTGATAATTCAGCAGAGGAGAAAGCAAAAGTAGAGTAATGTGGCAATTCTAAATCCGCATCTGAAGTGTCTTGTGAAACCACTGGGCTGCTGGCATAGGGCACTGTAGCTGGCTTTAATCCCTCTACATAAGCATCAGTGTAACTGGTCTGAGACAATTGCCTGCTATCCGATGTACCAACAGACTGAGTTGTCAGATCTGTAGCTTTACGAAACCATAAATTTCCATCAGGGGAAGAAGTACGCTTTGGAGGTTCATCAGAACTTGAGGGTGCTACACCTTCTGAAACATATTTAATGGAGCCTTGGGAAAGAACATAATGCGTGCTTATATCTGGGCTTCCTGAAGGAAGAGCGTCTTCTTGGGAGGTCTCCTCTGTAACCAGCAGTGCTGAAGAAGTGGTAAGAACCGAACTCCAAAAGTCATCAGATTCCTGACGAGGTGTAAAAGGAGACAGTAAGAAATTTTCATCACTATGACCAGTAGTGGTTATTCTTGTTGGTTCAGTGCCTGAAGAAAGGTATATGTATTCTTCTTCTACGCCTTTGGTGGAGTCAATGAGTTGAGGAGGAATTCCAGTAATTGTTCGGGATTCCAAAAAAGGATCTTCCTCTTCTTCAGAAATTTCACTAACAGGTGGAGAAGTAGGGTAATAAACTGCTTTGAAAACATCATCCTTACCATGCAATTCTCCTTCTCTTGTTAAGTATCTATTTGTTTTGGCTTCATTGGGTTTTGTCCCCATTTTTTCTTGACTGTAGCTGGATGTAGTCACCTGGAAATCTTTCCTCCTTATTTGGTTTATTGTACTGTCAGTGCTAGGGATCACTGCAGTTTCTTCATCCACTTCTGCTTCCTTTTCATCAACTTCATCCTTTGAAAAAATATCATAGCCGAAGACAATTAAAAATGTTTACAGACACTGTACACAACCAAAAACCAAAATGGCAATAATACATTTTTCTGGCTCCATAGAAACAAGAGAGGAAAACAAGACAACACTTGAGAAGACTGTTGGTCTTAAAGCAAAATATTTAGCTGCAAGAACAGGTATTCTCTTCTCCCTTGAAAATATTACTTATTTGCAATACAAACAAAAACATTCTGTGTCACAACAGCTTCTTAAATATTGTTACTTTTACTCTGTTTGAGAGACAAAAACCACTCATAGTATTTACTTCATTAAAAAAGCTCTACCTCTTTCCTAATAAAATGCAATCATATATGCAGTATACATCAGTGAAAAAATGGGTTTGCTATCAGAATGTCTTAGAGATTTGCACTAATATCCTGATATGGATTAAACTGTCATAGTAACAGAATTTGTATAATATACTTATGACCTGTCCTTAAATCTGCTGAACCTTTAGAGTTTCTGGAGAAGAAGATTTCAGGATGGTCAGCACGACTGTAACAGCTTCACAAGTGTTGTAATACCACCTAGTCCCTGTTACGACCCTTTGTTTGCTGAACATGAATAATGATACTGTGTGAAAAATATATGTTAGGATTCTGACTTTTAAGAACAGATCCAAAAAGAATTAAAAAAAAATAAAATTACATGCTTAAATACAATCAGGATTTAGGCAGGCCTTGAAGATCTAAGTTCAAACCCTTTTGTTGCCTCTCCAATTTTCCCTGCCCCAAATCAAAAAATGCAATGTGGAAGCATCTAACTTACTCAGCAGGCATTTTTGTTTTGACCTAGACACAGCAGCGCCCACAGCTCTGTGTTGTGCCCCCATCTAGAACTGCACCAGAACCAAACCTGTCAAAGCATAGCTCTGCAAACTAGATTGAGGGGCACCTTCAGTTTCTGAAGGGACTTGATTTGACAGGCACACATAGCCCTGAGAGACACCAGCAGGACAGAGCCTCTCGTAAAATACAGTTGCAACTTTTTTTTTTGAAGATCTGGCTTGGTGATGTGGTGGCAACACCCAGCTGGTTTTATTCAAAAGCGTAATGTTGAGAGAAAACACCCAGAAGACAGGAGACTGGGACGCTTATCAGTCTGAGAAATTCTCAGTTTCCACTACATTTTAGACTAAGTAGATTTCCCACTCCTGCACTGAAGTGAGCAGATCACAGCACAGAGAAGAACGTAAAATCAACCGACTTTGAAAGAAAGTGCCCAAGATGTGGCATGGCTGAATAAACTATTAACTTAGCTAACAGGAGCTGTGAGCTTTTATGCAGTCTTACCAGAGTGAGGGCTTTAACCCCTAAGCTAGAGCCGTGCTTCACAGTGCAGTCCCTTTTTTGTACCAGGAACATCTAGTGCACTCACACAATATAAGGTACCTCAGACATGACTCTCAGGTTTGGATTTCGCTCCAAGGGCTAGATACCTAAAATGCAGGGACGGCAGCACCTAAACTGTGTGTCCTCAAACCCAGACTGGACTGGACAGGCCCTTGTTTCTGAAAATCTACTTTCTGAAGGGCAATGCCGGCACTTTGAAATTTTCATGGTTCAAGTAAAAATCAATTGACGTTCACTGGCACTCAGTTCCTGTCCTGACAGGTACAGTATAATAACCTAGATACGTAGCTTACATCAACAGAGAAATCACAGAATCACAGAATCACCGGGGTTGGAAGGGACCTCTGGAGATCACCTAGTCCAACCCCCCTGCCAGAACAGGGTCACCTAGATCAGGTTGCACAGGATGGCGTCCAGGCGGGTTTGGAATGTCTCCAGAGTCAGAGACTCCACCACCTCTCTGGGCAGCCTCTTCCAGTGCTCTGCCACCCTCAAAGGAAAGACGTTCCTCCTCATGTTTAGATGGAACTTCCTATCACTGGGCACCACTGAAAAAAGACTGGTCCCATCCTCCCGGCATCCTCCCTTTAAATATTTGTAAGCATTGATATGATCCCCCCTCAGTCTTCTCCAGACTAAAAAGACCCAAGTCCCTCAGCCCTTCCTCATATGAAAGATGTTCCAGCCCCCTAATCATCTTTGTAGCCCTTTGCTGTACCCTCTCCAGCAGTTTCCTGTCCATTTGAACTGGGGAGCCCAGAACTGGACACAGTAAATAACTGTATTACTGCTTACTCAGAGTCTACAGATACAAGGGAGGGTAAATAGACAGGTAAGCACAGGCTGTCTATTTAACTAACAAGGACTTGACACTCAGTGAGAATACTGTGGTCATAGATTGAAATGGTAAAATAAAATTTCTGAGGGATTACTTGATACAAATGTAGGTCTTCCTGAAGAAACCGTCCATGTTGTAAAATCTGTATTAGAGACTGTAAAAAACTTCATTGTGATATTTTCACCTCTTGCCTTGATGGGATGCCAGAAACCCAGCTGCCAAATATGAAGTCTGCAGAGGGTATCATAAAAACATCCAAATTCTGTGAAATAGAGTTATACTGTGAAGTCTAACTTGAGTTCAAGAAGTAAATGTCCCTCCAAGAATTTTGGAATAACTGTTAAATTCAACCGACAGCACACTGGTAGCAGACACACTTGAATCTCACTCTTCAGCACAACTGCGTTCCTCCCTCGCTTTAGTTTACTACATGCTAAGACCACCACAAGCAAGCCCAAGTCGTATTTCTCTTTAAACAAACTAGAAAGCCTAACACTGCGTGACAGCTTTGATTCTGCTAAATGAACAATTTTGTCAGACTTCACTCAGAGGTCACAGTAACTTGATGTCCCGTTTTCAAAAATATTTAGACGTATCCTGTGATATCCCTTACTTCTCCATGTATCTCCAGCCTCAGAGAAATAAATAGTGAGGTATCTCTAGAGTTATCTCAGGAGAAATATAGCTGAAAGAGAAGGCTGTATATGCACATACATGTATGTATATATAAATGCAGATAATACATTCATTTGGTGACATAGTTTTGTAATATTTCACAGAATATCAATTCAATTTACTTGAAATGTATGTATTGGAAATACTCTTTTAAAAATAAATGAATGCTATACCTCATATTCTTCAGTTTCATTCAGTTCAGGAATGAGGTCAGCCTCTATAAAACAAAAATACATATCATATCATGCAACATTTTAAATTCACAGAATTGTTAATTCTGCAAGGACTCAACTGATTAGTTAATACGTTTATTGAGACCCAGTCTAAGAGGTTTTATAGGATTGTGTTTGGAAAAGTGGCTAACCACCTGGGTTGAGGACTAGCTTTAAGGGTAGCAATGCTCATCTAGACAGGACACGTTCAGCTACAAAAGTTTTGCCTGGCTCTAATTTGATACTGCAGCATATGTTGGATCTGCACTGAGGAACCACATCCTGGCTAGGAAGAACCACATTTACGAGAATATTTTCTATGAGAAAGTACAGTTTAATGCAGAAATACAAGAGAGAAAAAAGGTAAGTCTGGGAATCAACTATTTCTCCACATTTAATCTGAAAGCTCTGAAGATATTCTTGTAAAATGATCTGTTTTATAATTTTCATTTTCCTCATTTGTGCACCCAGGCTTGGACCTAGGTACTAGCACAACAGCCATGTCATCATATTCGGCATGCTGCAGGCTGCCTCTCTCCATCAGGGGAGACCAAAGAGACCCACCCTTCCTAGAGTCTCGTGCTTAAGGCCTTTTTCAAACTCCCACTCCACCTGATCTAATGTAATGACATGAACCCAGCCGTATCACATTCCACAAAAAGTCCCTAATAAACAGGTACTGGGCACTCCATGAAGAGCTACTCTGAAGGCTTTTGAGGCCTCCTCACTTTTCATAAATAAATAAGAATCTCCTACAAGCCAAGTGAGAATCCTTCTCTCTAAGTTTAGAGGCAGTCTCCCACCTTCTTTCTGTCTTTTTGGCCAAATCCA
Source organism: Burhinus oedicnemus (assembly GCA_008921705.1). Classification (NCBI taxonomy): domain Eukaryota; kingdom Metazoa; phylum Chordata; class Aves; order Charadriiformes; family Burhinidae; genus Burhinus; species Burhinus oedicnemus. Next base: position 433,134 of record VFFE01005878.1, on the reverse strand, counting down.
GTATCATAATATTGGATTCACCAATATCTAATGGTGGCCAGCAACAGAGGCTTCAAAGCAAGTTGCAAGAAACCTACAAATCTCTGGTAGGAACTGGCATAGGCCTCCAGTAATGAAATCTAACACCCCTTCCACAGCATTAACTCATCTTACTGCTCCTCTGCTCCACAGAAAGGTCCGTTTCCTTTCTGAATCTTTCTAAGTCTTTCTTCTAAGCAATGTTCTAGTGCTCTGTCTGTTATACGAGTGCTAGCACGTATTCTGATTGGTACTAAGCGAAAATGCCAGTCTCAGCCTGGGGAGTGACTCTATGAATAGCATCACACAGAGCTCTATGTCTGCATTTCCTCCACGATTCCCAAATGAAGCTTTCTTAATACACTAGGATAAAGATGTCATCTATGACTTAATTTGTATTCTCTTTGGTCTGTCCTTATCTACCTGTCAAAACAAATTGAGACATGTATTATATGCACCATACACTAGATAACATTTATCACACTAACAAGCTCAAACAGTTTTATTTGTAGATTACAGAACCAAATAAATTTTGACTAAACAATCCTGCACAAAAGTTTCATAAATTATTCTTTCATAACAAACTTTTATAAATCACAAAGAACTGAATTAACCTTTCATTAAGAAGAGAGAGAAAAATTATCTTACCTCTGACTCCTGGAAGCCTAGGAGGCTCCGGGGCAGGGTGGGGAGGGGAACGGAGGGGAGGAAGGGGTGGAGGAGATAATGATATTCCCTGGCTTCTCAATGATATAAATCAAACATTGTAGACATTAATTTGACAGTCTTCCCACAGTAGACCCATAGCATGTATTATGCACTCTAGACTTCTCTGCAAAATATTTTTACTGTAGAGAAATGCTATCTATTCATTCTGTGGTTACCATTCTTGAGTTGAGCTTTAATTGGACTTAATCAGAAAAATAAAACGTGCTGACTGTGTTAGAATATACTGCATGGTATGTGCTCTCTAATTCCACCAGCAGAAAACTACAGTTTCTTGCTGTTGTTTTTATGGAGAGGCATTAACATAAATATATGTATATAAAAATAAATATTTATATACATTAACAACACTAAAACTTCAGGCATTTTTGAAAGCCTATTTAAATTTAGTTGGTCACAGAAAATGTATTTGTCAAAAGCATTAGAGACACACACTTATAGAAGTTCTGTTAATCCTGTTGCTGAGTCTTTGATTTGACGGCAGATTATAGAAACCTGCTAACATCCCCCACCCACGGAGAAGAACCGCCCCCTCCAAAAAACAACCCATTGATGTAGGTTGATGAACAAGCTTGTTTATTTTTTCTGGAACCACATATTGATTATTCTATAGCTTACATTTTAAAATAAAATAATTAAATTATTAGTTAGAAAGTTCTGAAGAGGTCTTTTCATAGTCCGTTTTAATAACAGATGAAGAAATGATGGAACAAAGACAAAAAAGGTAACTCCCTGCATTTAAATTCAATGCAAATCTTTAAAAAAAAAATCTTAAAACAATTTGATTTATAATTGCAGAACAATGTGCATGACACAAACTGTTTTAATTTCTGTTCTGTCTTATATAATAAATGGCATGGCAAGAACAAAAATAAAGCCCGTTTCTTCTGATTAAATTAGTTTTCAGATTTCTACATTTATCAGTACAAAATTAGAAAAAAGCATCCCTTAAATGAAACATTTAAGATATGCTTAGTGGTTTTTAGGACAAAAATCACTCACAAAGACAAGTTACAAAGAAATAGCATAGTTAGACCCTCACAAAGAATTGCTGACAGCATGAGCTGCAATGTAGGAGACAGCATTTGAGAGCCACATCCCAGCATGGGTTTTTTTGATACACACCAACCAAAGGAAGATGAGAGGAGAGATATATTCTTATTTTTCATTTCCTATATCAGCAAAAGCATGTAAGTAACACTGGTATTAACTGCACAACAAACTACTGTAGAACTTTCAGAGCTATACAGATGTTATCTAGAGAGTCAAAGCACGCATTTAGATAGTTATTAAAAATCCAATTCTAATAGCAAATGAAAAATTGGTAAATAAAGGCTGGATTTCTATCAAAGCTGACTAAAACATTATGTACATGATTCTCTTCATTTTCAGCGGAGGTTGTGTAACTACATCGCATAGGGCATCCGGTGACTTTTACTCATTGGAAACTAACTGGAAACAATTCTCACATGCACGCACGCTGTATGATAAAAGGCCACCACTCTGAAGATTTTAGGAAAAACCCAAAGAGCAGAGGACTCAACTACGACCATTTGCCCAACATCATACCAGAGCTCCTGAGGGCTCCACAAACTGAGGCAGAGAGCATGGCCCAAAAGAGGTCCTTCCTCTTATGAAGCACTGCCGAGAATGAGAGGGTTTAAACCTGGTCTGTGGATCATCTGGAGCCTGCAGAGCCCTCACTAACCCAGACAGGGTGGGGAGAAGGCATGAGAAACGCTCTCTCTTGAAAGCATCTCAAAAGAAAAAGGCTAGAACAATGGTCGTGAGTTTTTCTGAATACCAGATTTGTGATGCACAGTGTACTGAAACTTCCCTTGTTAAAAGTGGCCACTCCAAGGGCAGAATTCTTCCCGGAAAAGGGCCCATCTAATGCTTCCGCATGACTCAAGCCTCATTTTAGCTCTTAACATGAAGATTAATTGATCTGGAGGTGACTGCAGTGAATTTCATCTTAATTAAACTGGCTTACTCAGAGTAATTCTTGAAAATGAAAGTTTTAGCTTATGCTTTATGTGAGTCAATTTTATTTCATGTCTTCATGGTGAAGATAACTTTTCTTTCATAAATTCACAAGCAGGAGCTCCAAGAAATCCCCTTTTGCCTCAAGATCTATAAAGCAGATCACAAAACCAATTTGATGTTATAGTTGTAACCAGCAAGTTGCTCTGAACAAATCTTTCTCATTAGATATCTACATTCTCATATCTCTGTTGTTTAATATTTGCAATATTAAAATATTAAATATAAAAATATCTGCAACATTTGCAACAGTTAATTCAGATGTAAATAATTAGTAAAAGTAAGTATGCAAATAAACATTAATATTAGAAATGAATGGAAGTTTTTTTCATTTTTTAAAATTATACCAAGGTTCGAGACAGCATCTATAAAATTTTTTTATAGAGCGATGTACACCCCTAGTAATCATACTGATTTCATGGGAGAGAATTTTCCCTGAATTTTCCTCATCCAGTGCTTTCAGATGTACCGCCGTGGAAGTGTCAAAATAAAAGAACACAAAGTACATTTAAAAACTTTGTGTCCACTTCAGATAGGAAGCAGCCCAAAGAAACTTTTTTTTTTTTTGAAACACACAAAATATTCATTTTGGTATTTCATTTTTACTTATAAACTTCTCCCTCTTTTTATTTTTTTTTAATTTACGATATCCTTGAAACACTTCTTTTGACCTGAAATAATCTTCCTCAACTTTGAATGTTTTGGAGAACTAAAGAAAAAATCTTAGGTAGACCTGAAGCTATTACAAATTTTCAGAACTGCCTGAAATTTAAAAAAAAAAAACCTCCGGTGTTTTTACAGTTCTGATATGCAGATTATTTAACTCTCCTTTTTACAATGCTTTATTTGAAAACAAAAAAACTCAGGATAAGAATATACTTATATACATAATCTGCTTTAATGCAACATTAAGGAGACATTTAAATGTTCAAATGACAGAAAACACAAAACCACCATTTTCATAGTTTCACTAACCTGTTCATATTTTATATAGATACATCTTTACATTGTTATGCCTCCTAGGTACCCTTGCATTGTATTTTCTGATTTCTTTAACAAAAAGAAATTAGTGGTGTGTCTGTGTAAAAAGGCATGAGAATATCAGACCTTCACTCAGAACTGCTAAATGTAACATTTATTGCACCAAATTCTCTTGTCTGAGAATAGAAATCTCAGACAGATTCCTGCTGATATACTGGAAGGCGAAATGAGTTTTCCAGTATGTATTTCCAAAGCAAGGCCCTCTCTCTTCCTTCTACCGAAACGAATGCTTCAGCAGAAACCCAACAGGGATGCCGCGACCAGTGGCTGTATCTACACCGCTGGCCAGCTGCAGACTGCCAAACGCCCCATGGTCCTCTTGCCGGGTTTGTTCCCCGGCAGTATTTGCTCGCACCGCAGGTGCACGGCACAGTGCGGCCTGCAGTGCCGGCTCCGTGGTTAGCCAGCCCCTCCAGCGCTCCCATCTCCCTCCCTGCCTCTGCATCCACCTTTCCCTCCGAAGGGAGTCATGGCACACAGCTGGGAGGTGTGCAACTCATCCTTACAGCAGGGATAAAATAGTAGTAGTAGGGCGGTTTATCCTGTGGATATTACCTACATTGGATTTCGTTTTGCAATGTCTATTTTCAGAGGTTTTAAAGCTGTGATGGCAGCACAAATCAACAGGATTTGTTGAACTGTTGTTTAATAATGACAACACTATGCTGCTTATTTGTCATTCCATGTGGGGGTATGCAGATGAAATCTCATCTGAGTAAATTCTTCAAACACAAACCCAGCAAATTCTGGAAAGGAAGTGGAGGAATATAGTATCTAAGAGGTAGATAAAGGATAAACAGAAAAGTGAAATGTCAGGCAGAACGTCAGAATCTTGTCATGGCCTTCTTAGAAAACTGAAGAGAAATAGGAAAATTCTGGTAGATATTAGCGCAAGACTCCAAAAATGCATTCTTAACGCTTTGTGTTTGAAAGATGAATTAAATGTTTATTGAAAATTTCTATGTACTATACCTGAACCTGCGTCCCCCTCCTTTAGACAAAAACGCACTATTATAAGCCTATTACCATTATTAGTTCATAATTCATGCAATAGAGATTGTCAAGAATCATATTCTTTCTCGCTATAAAGGAATGTGGTTCCCTTGAAATCAAAAACTGACCTGTTTTCCCAAATATAGCACAACACTGCTAAGCACTTTACTGTAGCTAAACAGACTTAACGAAGTGTAAAACTGAACTTACAGAATCCATAAATAAACAACAATAATCCAGGCCCTTAGATAAAAAATGGTTTCTTTCATGGTCAGAAAGTCTTTGCTTTTTTCCTATGATTAATTGCCAGGTTCTTAATTAAAAACACAGCTCTCACTCACTTTGATAAGAACTGTGTCTGACGCTAAAACTTCCACAGAATTTAAGGAATTATTAAGGACAAGATCAAGCTTCATGCTATAGTTTCATATTATTTCATATTTACCAGCACGCAGAAGAAGTAAATCTGGCTGTGAAATCATCAAGATTTATTTGTTAGGCCTTTTGATTTTTTGCGAGGCAGCATTAAGAAGCAAGGGAATTCCATCACCGCAAGTCCTTTGAAATCAAACTCCAAGTAATCATAAGAAATCAAATTTCAAAATCAATTGATACAGACTTATAAGTCATATATTGGGTTTGTATTAATTGTTTCCTTGATACTTTGGCTGTGTGGATTAATTTTGGGAGGATGCTTGAACCATAGGGAAATAATACCAAACATGGTTTTATTTCCCTACACTATACTGCTAAAAGATACACTTGTGAGATTTGAAATCAGGTAGGTGTTTTTCAGAATATTCTTAGAGTTAAAAAAAAAAATTAACATGCAGCCTTTCATAGGTAATGCTTACAAGGAATGGAGAATTACATCATGTAAAATATCAGTAGCAAAGAACATGCTGAAGGTTAACTGCAGCAATTTTGAAATTTCATTTTAGCATATTTTGATAGTTGTGCATTTTAACTGGTTTGCAAACTAACAACTTCTTCAAATACAGATTTTCCGCTAAAAGTGATCATTAAGCTCAAAAGACCACTTACCTGGGTCTTCTAAAGGCATGTCAACAATGACTTGGTCACTGTATTTTCCATATAGACCATTAGAGCAAACAGCAACTATCTGAAGAACATAACTTGTATTGGGCAGCAGATTATTTAGAATAGCCCCCTAAAAGAAAAACCATGTTTAATCATTTACTTGCAAGGATCAAATATTTGGAAATGTTAATTTTTTCATAGCACATTTTCTGTATGAACCATAAAGCTCCTTTCTTCTAGGACTCTAATGTATGCTTTTTATATTTTATTGTCACAAATGTTTTTCAGTAAACGTTAAAAAAAATCTTGTGAATTTTTACATGGAGGGTACCAAACTATATAATTATTTAACACTGAACACTAGTTTAGGTTAATTGGTTCAGGTAACATCTCTGATAAAATATGAGTCTTTACAGAGGGAAAAAGATCACATTAGTAAAATACCATGAAGCTGTAATCAGTCACTTAATATTTATAGCAGTAAGATTGCACTGAATCTTATTAGTTGCTCATGTAGGTCATTCTTTGCAAACCAGTGAGCAATGAATTACAGATCACTAATAAATGACAAAGGGTTTCATGGCTAAGGAGCTCTGAGATTGACATGGTCATAAACTTTTGGGGATATAGGCAAATCAAACCAGCAGTCACCGAAAGCCTTCTCTCTTCTGGGCAAGAGAGGCTTTTTTTTTTTTTAAACTGCCTTTGTGTCTTCACAGCCAAAAAATGAAGTACAGCTTCTGTAAACTGCCGCCAAAGAAGTAGTTTTTTACTTAATCAGCTCCCAGCTACTGTTTAATCCCCTACAATAATTAACAGCGAGTGTATTTCCATCACCCCTTTGTATGAAACTTCAAGAGTTTACAGTTACCAAGTCCTGATACCCATCTGTCAGAAACTCATGCTTAGTCTGGTCTTCTCCATCCAACTGTTGATAAAAGACAGCAAATCTCTCAATTGTGGTGTCGTATACAACTCGAGGTCTTTCCCATGTAACGAGAAGACTAGTATAATTCTTTGGATCAGATTGGACATTTTCAGGCTCTGAGCTGCAAACTGAAAGAAAGGAAAAAGCAAAGAACATGATATTCATTAAATGGTACAAATGACTCGACTAAGATCTTGAGCCACCTCCTGAGAAGTCTTTCATGTGCCCCATTTTTAGCTTTCCGCTAAAATATCTGAGATGCCATGCACGATAAACAGAACCAGTATTTTAACACTAGATTTTCAAAAGCAAGTTAATTGGAGGACTGAGTTCCCTTTCCCCCCTTTTTTATACCATATTTTGTGAAATATTCATATCCAGCTCCCAAGAAATAGAATATAAAATATAAAACACAAAATATAAAGATTCACATGTACGTCCTGGGGATGAAAAAATCTCTATTACTCTATCTTTATGGATCTAGCAAAGTAGCATCAGAAGAGCTGCACACTCTCCCACCAGCTATAATAGACTAATCCGTAATAGATGGTTTTAAAGGTTAAAGGTAAACCTATCACACTTGAGTTTCCTCTCAAGGATGTTTGAATCTTTTTATAGTACCTAACGATGAGACAAAAGGCAAATAGGAAGAGACTAAGAAATGATTAGATTAGCAGGTAGTGATTTCAGGTTATTATATCTTAAGGCACCAACTAGATATCTGCTGAGGAGCCTGATCAGACTGTTGCAGCCCTGGGCCTGGCTCACGCACACCTTCTCTGTGAGCCTGGAACCTGCACTCCAGAAGAAGCCTGGTCAGGCAGCCACTCTTGCGTGTCTTCCAGCCTTTCCTCTCCAATGCTCTTTTCAGTTTATTCAAGGAAGCTGAACATTTTGACGCTTTTCTAGACATGTACTGATTACCAGTGTGCTAGAAATTTACCGAGACTCTGCCATTTGTTTTTCAAATTGCCCGAGTACCTGTGTGTAGCTTAAAAATAAAATACAAGGTCAAAGGTAGATTAATCTGTGTGAAAAAATTACATTAGCAGAAAATGTAAATTATTTAGCTGAAGCTCACTGAAAAATGACCAATAAGTTGTGATACACAAAAAAATAATGCAACATCATATACAGCTGCATCATTCATGGCTGGTTTGGGTCTGGGCTGAGACCCCACTCTCCTTTCTTGCTCTTACCATCCCCTCTGCTGGTTAGTGCAGGGACCGTGTCTTCAGACACAGCACTGAAGAATGGAGAGGACTGTCAAAAGTGGTCACTAATTTTCGGTTCCTAACTTCCCAACTTGAAAGCACAGCTACTAGATTTGTTCTGATGCCTCAGAATGAGGGCCAGGGGTCCCTGACATTTCCTGTTATACATCCCTCTTTTTATCTCTTTGAAACTCCAGAATTTTTACACTTCGGTTGAAATACTCGTAGTGGCTATCTGCCCCTGCCCTAGTTTTTGGGAAGTTCTTTTCTTCTGTACTGAATTTCCTTTCATACGTGCTTTCATATGTACTGAAAAGACATGTTATTCATTTTATTGCTTCATTTATTACCTCATTTCTATTGCTTTATTTCACATATTAGACTTGACAAAACATGAAATTTACTTTGAAGCTTTCAACAATTTCATTAAATCTTACATATTAAAATGATTAGATGGATATATTTTTATTACAAAACAATACTGCATTTTTGAAAGAAACGAAAAAAATTCTTTCCATTAACTTTGCAATTTGCAACTTGAACACAGGAGGGCACTCAAACCCTGATATTTTGAAAAACTCAATTTCTTCTGTAGGCAGGTGGGAAGTTTTGAACAGCTCTGGTTTGAGGTAGTCAATGGAAAATAAGCAGCGATTTTTAATTTTTTTCTTTTCTTTTGTGTGTGTGTGAGCTAATGGTAGAGGCAGTATTAGTCTGTGTAATTTAATTGAATTGTGTAGCTTGCCAGGCTTTGAATCTACTGTGCTATGTATCTGACATGCCATTTTATTCATTTTACTGAATTATTTTAATTGACATAAAAAATAAAATAAAATCTCAAGTCATGTATGTTCCATTCTGTTCCTAAAACTTGTCATTCCATCCCATTTCCACCAGATGGCAAAAGGAAATCATTAGACCAGCAAAGACAATTCCCTTCTCAATCCTGAGCATTAAGGCAGATGACTTAAACTCTGATTTATTTTTTTTTAATGAATCAAAACACTCTTCGGCTATTTCTTTTTGAAGGTGCTTAAAATAACTTCCCAAATGCTTTTTCATAGTGTAAGTACTAAGCTTCTCCCTGTCCATACTCTTCTCTACTGTCCTTTTTCCTTTTTTGTCCGTGAGTGAATTTGGTTCTGAAATCTCTGACTGTATCTGGACTGAGTAATATTATAAAACTTTCAAAGGTGGAAGATTGGTGTCTCCGATATTACTTCTTTCAGTATCACTCTGTTTGCTTTTCCAGATGGTTCTTCCAACTATTTTTTTTTTTTTCAAGAAAAATGTTATCTTCCCTTTTGTTCTCCTCCTTTTGATGCTCGGTCCTGTTCATCTCAGCAGTGGTCAACAATATTCCTACATGACAGTCATCTGCATACTCTTTCATGCCAATTCCTTCCCAAGCTGTTGTCTCTTGCCCTTCTTCTGATGCCTCTTCATCAGTCATCCTGCCTGCACTGTTACCTTCCCCTTCCTGCCAGTCTTAGTAACACAGACGTACTTTGCTCCTGCCTTTTCCCATTTTCCCTCTCCAGAGACTGGGAAAAGTGAGGAGATCATGCTTGACCAATCTGATCGCCTTCTATGATGGCATGACTGGCTGGATAGATGAGGGGAGAGCAGCAGCCGTTGTCTACATTGACTTCAGCAAGGCTTTTGACACTGTCTCCCATAACATCTGCATAGGCAAGCTTAGGAAGTGTGGGTTAAATGAGTGGACAGTGAGGTGGATTGAGAACTGGCTGAATGGCAGAGCTCAGAGTGTTGTGATCAGCAGTGCAGAGTCTAGTTGGAGGTCTGTGACAAGTGGTGCTCCCCAGGGGTCAGTACTGGGTCCAGTCTTGTTCAACATATTCATCAACAACCTGGATGAGGGGACAGAGTGTACCTCAGCAAGTTTGCTGATGATACAAAACTGTGAGGAGTGGCTGACACACCAGAAGGCTGTGCTGCCATACAGTGAGACCTGGACAGGCTAGAATGTTGGATGGAGAGGAACCTAATGAGGTTCAACAAGGGCAAGTGTAGGGTCCTGCAACTGCAGAGGGATAACCCCATGCACTAGTACAGGTTAGGGGCTGACCTGCTGGAAAGCAGCTCTGCAGAGAGGGACCTGAGAGTCCTGGTGGACAACAAGTTGACCATGAGCCAGCAAAGTGCCCTTGTGGCCAAGAGGGCCAATGGTATCCTGGGGTGCACTAGAAAAAGCGTGGCCAGCAGATCGAGGGAGGTCATCCTCCCCTTCTACTCTGCCCTCATGACACCACATCTGGAGTACTGCATCCAGTTCTGGGCTCCCTAGTTCAAGAAAGGCAGGGAACTACTGGAGAGAGTCCAGCAGAGGGCTACAAAGATGGTCAAGTGAATGGAGCACCTCTCTCATGAGGAAAGACTGAGAGACCAGGGTCTGTTTAGCCTGGAGAAGAGAAGACCGAGAGGGGTTCTCATCAGTGCTTATAAATATCTAAAGGGTGGTGCCCAGTCATAGGATAAGGGGCAACGGGCACAAACTGGAACACAGGAAATTCCATCTCAACATCAGGAAAAAATTCTTTACTTTGAGGGTGAGAGAGCACTGGAAGAGGCTGCCCAGAGAGGTTGTGGAGTCTCCTTCTCTGGAGATATTCAAAACCCGCCTGGACGCCATCCTGTCCAACCTGCTTTAGGTGAACCTGCTTTGGCAGGGGGAGTTGGACTAGATGATCTCCAAAGGTCCCTTCCAACCCCTGTGATTCTGTGATTCTGTGTATTTTGCATGGGAAAACAGGTTGACAAATATTTTTTACCAATATATATTGCCAGTTTTGAATTTTAAGAACCCACTGGGTTTTTACATCTTCACTAAATCCAGGAAGATTAACAAGGATGGCATTTCTGCCCTTACTCACAGGGCACTACTAGAAAAGCAGAGCGGGTGGGAAGTTATGTAATGGACCCAGCAGCTACCACAATGGTTCTCAGGTTTACAGGAATAAACAATGATTTGTACTATAAATGGATTTTCATGACAGCTGAGGTTGGTGGAGATAAAGCATTACAATTTCAAAAAGCTTTTTGAGTTGAATCCTCAAGTATGGCTGTAAGGTTTAGCTATTTTCATCTTAAATATATACATGTATATATGCATACATACATATCACAGAGGAAAATTACATGTATCACTAGGCAGGCTTGGGGAATGAAGTATCTCCCATGTCCTCAGTAGGGCAGTGCTTATACACCAAGAATGTTGAGGTTGTCACTGTGTGAAAATTTCTGACAATATATTGCTGAAATTAGTTTATCATTGAATAGAAAGATTCTTTTACCCCTTCTTAGGAAACTTAGCTCTACTTAAGAAATGCCAGGTATTAATAACAGCAATAAAGCAAGCACTTAATGCTACTGACTAATCAGAATCTACACTGAATCCAACAGGGGAAAATTGGGATTCTAGGTTTCACAACACAAAATAATTTTTCAGTTAGCTACTTAAGTAAGACCCACTTCTGTTATTTCTCTTCGTCATCTGAATGGATTTCAAAGATTATTTTTTTCTCTGTTGACTACAAGAACTTTGCAATATTAAATACAAAATACATAAGCCTTTTTAGTCTTGGGGACTACGGCATTCATGTTACAGTTTTTACATCTCAACATTTAAGTTTAATGATTCCTAGGGTTTTTTATTTAGCTTCTCTTGAAATGGAGGTGAAAATATAAATGCTCCTCTAATGTTCTACATTAAACAAATCCTATAATTGCATTTGTATGCGTATATATACATGTGTGTGCACATAAATATGTGTATGCACGTGCACGTGATGTTTCTGCATTTAAATAGTACACATAAATATTAACAGAAATCTGAAATATATATAGAGGAAGACTTGAACTTTTAGTGATCCCTTTCTGACCCTCCTTGTTTATGGCCAAAGCAGAATTCTTAACCTACAATTTGTTACTTTAAATACCTAGTTTGGAATAAATACTACATGTGTTTGCTGCCACAGTAATGTGAGTGCAGGACACTTTTGTCTTAAACTCGGGAGATTGAAACCCATTTGTTCAGTATTATACAAGTCTACACACACAGAAATTTTGGATGGTCTGTACAACAGATTTTATCATTACATGAAGCGAAAGAGCCTTCTAATTTTAAATGGTACAACTCAATGCAGAAAAGAATCCTAATACTTTTAGGCTGGACAATCTTTCTTAATCTGTATGGATACCAAACTCACAGATAAGATAGGAAATTCACAGAATCTCTCTTTAATACAGTGTAAAAATGGGACTGGTTGGAAGCAACCTCCTATGCAGTTTTAACGCACACACTGCTTTGGACAGCATGTGTTAAGCTCCTTCAGGTGTCATAGAAGCATAGAATTGTTTAGGTTGGAAAAGACCTTTAAGATCATCTAGTCCAACCATTGAACCTACTCTACCAGGCCTGCCACTAAACCACGTCTCTAAGCACCACATCTACGCGACTTTTAAACACATCCAGGGATGGTGACTCAACCACCTCCCTGGGAAGCCTGTTCCAATGTTTGATAACTCTTCCTGTGAAAAATTTTTTCCTAATGTCCAGCCTAAACCTCCCCTGGTGCAACTTGAACCCGTTTTCTCTTGTCCTATCACTAGTTACTTGGGAGAAGAGACCAGCTCCCATCTCACTACAACCTCCTTTCAGGTAGTTGTAGAGAGCCATAAGGTCTGCCCTCAGCCTTCTCTTCTCCAGACTAAACAATCCTAATTCCTTCACCCGCTCCTCATAAAATGTGTTCTCCAGACCCCTCACCAGTTTTGTTGCTCTTCTCCGGACACACTCCAGCACCTCAATATCCCCCCTAGACTGTGGTGCCCAAAACTGAACACAGCACTCAAGCTGCGGCCTCACCAGCGCTGAGTACAGGGGCACGATCACTTCCCTACTCCTGCTGGCCACACTGTTCTTGACACAGGCCAAGATGCCATTGGCCTTCTTGGCTACCTAGGCGCACTGCTGGCTCATGTTTAGCCGGCTGTCCACCAGGACTCCCAGATCCTTTTCTGCCAGGCAGCTTTCCAGCCATTCCTCCCCAAGCCTGTAGCGTTGCCTGGGGTTGTTGTGACTGAAGTGCAGGACCCGGCACTTGGCCTTGTTAAACCTCATGCAGTTGGCTTCAGCCCATTGATCCAGTCTGTCCAGATGTGTCAGCACATGGAGTGGACAGAAGGAAGAAGGGGTCTCTCTTAAACAGTATTATCCAGCTTTTCTTCTTGTCAGTCTCTATGGAAATCTAGATTAGGAATGCATAGCTGAAAGAAGCTTCCTTCTGTTGCAGCGACTGAGCTGAAGGGTCAAGGCCAAGGTCATGGCTGTAGTGCAACCACCTGGGAGGCAAGTGGACTGCAGATAGCAGAAGAAGTCCCAGTCTCTGTCTTCAAAGGTCCTTTGCCTATGACACTTCTTCACTGCAGATTGACTGCTATTTAAAAAGGACTGAGAAAATTAATTTCCTTCTGATAACATGGACATAAGAAAAGGCGGTCTGTATTACAGTGACCTGGAAGGTCCTGCAGACCTTCATTAAATAGAGGGATCTGGGGAAGGATGATCTTTCTTTAAGTTAGGCCAAGTCAACAATGTTCTTTGTAAGTCTGTTTGGAAACAGAAATGTATTTAATTGTTACAAAATGCTTGATTGCTGCAGCTCAATTCCATACTCCTCCAAACTTCAAAATTTCAAGTGCTACTTAGTACCTAAACAAAAAACCCCTGCCAGAAGAGATACTTCTTGGCTTAGGCCAATGGAAAAAACCTCATATCCTGGGCACACATCTGAGGAGTTCATGACTAGCTGAGGTCAAAACAGAAGTGTCACTGACTGGTTCTAGAAATGAAGCAGTAAAACTATCCTGTGCTAAACAGTGTGATGTACTCGTGCAGGGGACGCAGCCCTTTGGTAGTTCTGAATGATGAACATCCCCTAGCTTGTATGCCAAGTTACATACACAGGATCCTTCCAGTAGGAAAAAAAGTATCTACCCAACCAAGCGAATTAAAATGAAACTATACATCTTTCTAATCTGGAGAATACCTACGCCACATGCTTCAGTCATCTGTCTCTGTCTAATTAAGCACAGTTCAGTGCAACTGAGTTTAAGAAGCTACAGGTACCCCCACCCAAGTAGCAACATAATGCCCCAAAATTAGGTGTTTACTATTCATTCTTCTGTGTTTGTGAGTATAGAAATCATCGACTTCCATATTTAGTGCTAGATGTTTCCCATTACATAATGTACTGTTTTGGTCATACAACCTTCACGAACTTCCCTGAGGTTTTAGGTAAAACAGAAAAGACAATGTGGCTTCTGGGATTCTCTCCATCTATCACTTTCTCAGCAGACTACGTGAAATGAATTTGGTGACCTCCCTTCAGCCTCTGTTGGAAAAGCATCCACATTACACAAGAAAGAACCAAATGGGTTTGTAAAACAAAATCCTCTTGCAGCCCCTGAAAAGGCAGCTTTGTTTAAGTCTGAAACAAATTAAAAGGGCAGCGCAAGAAAGCTTGAACTGACGTGATCTTCACTGAACGTTTGGTCAAGACAAGCATTTAATTTTCCACTCCATTTAATCTGACATGTTTTATGATTGCTAGTTTTTTTCTCTGAATAGATAGATTTATGAGTAATAATATAGCGTGCTACTTTCCACACAATTTAAAATGAGTTTCTTCATACTAGGATGAATCTTTTATGGAAAATTGTCTTTCAACCTGTGAAAAGAGGAATGACTATTCAGTAAATACCTGCTTCATGAATTTCTTCTTGTCCAGTGTAAGAGGAAAACACTTGCCCAAAGAACTTATATTGCTGCTCTCGAAAGTTGTTTTGCAGGTAGTCCATCAGCATAACATAGCCAGACTGCTGCATTGTAAGGACTTCACAGAATACAGCTAACTAGAAGAGGTGAGGAAAAAAAGAAGTCAGAAGTCATAACAAATTAACCATATGCTGCTAACAGGCAAAAACCCTGGGGAAGAGATATTGGGTAAAGTCTCCTAGCTGAGTTCTCCCGAGTGGCACCAAACTTTTGTTCCTCTGTACCAGCAGTACATCTAACAGTTTACTGCACCTGTATTTCTCAACCACTCTGCTGCTGGAGCTACGCTCTGCCCAGTCACCACCATTTAGCTGGGGGAATACAGAGAGAGGGTTTTGCACTCCTCTTTATCTGGGCTAGAAGTCCAGAGAGCCTGCAGAGTTAGGAAGTGTGCTCTTACTCCCTTCTAAGGCAAGAAATGACTCAGAATCTAGTCCTGAACTAACAAAGGGAAAAGATAACACACTCAAGTAATACACATTCTTTCTAATTCAATGGCTGCATGAAAAAATTAAAACTAGATAAAAGAAAAGTCAGGTTGTTGGACTGGCAATGAATGCCATGAGGTTTTACTATATACACGGCAACCGCTTTTCTTTGGTATTATGTACAATTGTTTGTTTTTAACACATTAAACAAATTACCTGGTTTTCAGAAATACTAATGGTATCTTTAAACACAATCCATTCAACCGTTTCAGAGCAGGGAGGAGTTGATAAAGACCCATTGTAAGTGTAATATTTGTCTGTTGCATTCGGCAAAAGGTTCAGCAAAATAAATGGTTCTAAGGCAGCCTGTTTTCCTGAAAAAAAAAAAAAATTTTTTAGAGTCAAGTAGTTAAAATACTGGAGAAGTAATGAAGAATAGAAATCACACTTTCCAAAAGAGTTATCATTATAGGAATATGCTAATTTTGAGGCTATTAAAAAATTGATCTCCACAGAGACTAGCATACAAATAAATTGCTGACCCTTTTCTATTTAGTTTGAGTAAGTACTGTTCAATAACAACTTTGTTCACTTGGGAAGGTGTAATAAATTACTCCAGTAATAAATAAAGTAATCAGTATATTGGTTCACAAGAATTTGCTCACCTGTAAATGTCCAAGATGCTAAATCTTTGTCTCACATGTGAACTTCAAAGAAGAAATATGTTAAATCTCTGTTCTTGGTCTCATAACATGGCTTCAAACTCTCCCTGAATTTGGTCAAGTTGTTGAGTTTCTTGCAGGATCTTAATCTCTGCAGAAAATCTCTGCCTGGGGAACTGTTGCCATGTTAGACCTGGGAGTTATATTACTCATGACAGCAGAAGCAGAATTTCTGTGGATCAGGGGTTTTTAACATGGTGATAATACAATGAAAAATTGTAACAGCTTTACACAAAGCAGAGAAGGATGCAAAGACCTCCTCCAGGAGAGTATGTCCACTCTGTTTATTGACAATAATACCATGCCTTTCAGGTCAGCAGTTTACCTGATACCTTGTCAGCTGGGAGCATGCACGAGGAATTGCTGGGAGTCCATCCACAGAAATCTAAGTTTATGCTGGTATGGCAGTAAGGTCCAGCAACAGAAATTGGCAGAAATGGTACCGACTTCCTCGAGGAAGATTTTTTTCTGTGACAATTACCAATCTTGTGACAATTATCTGCCTTATTGTCTGGTGCATCCAAAATAATACTTGTTTTTACACCCTGCAATAATGTAGAACCTTATATACCTTATTTCAATCTAAAATTACTGATTTTAAATTTCTCCCTATTTGATAAGTATTCACTTATGAATATCTAATGAATTTTCAGACTGTGCATTAACTTGTGGTTTTGCAGATATGTTACTTCTTGAGTCCTATACAGATTTCTGACCTGTCTTTGTCTTCATAATTCCTGACAAAAGGAATTGTCTTTGGTATGAGCAGCAAATTACATTAACATTTTACTACAAATCACTGATGCTTTTCTTCTGTACAGTCACTGTTCCACTGAGTTAAGGTTTAAGAGCTGTCTCCTCCCCTCTCTCTTATCCTTGTGTCATGAAAGGGGAACATTGAGCAGTGTCGAGCAAAGCCCATCCTACTTTTTCTCCTGTCAACATGTTAATCAACCTTCAGAGAGAAGCTATCATTGCTATCTGGTACGTGTCTGGTTAACGCATTCTTCCTTCAGTAAAAATGAATGGCCAGTCCATTTTATATAGATGCTCGGCAACACAAAACTTCTTATTTATAGTAAGAATCCCGCCATATATTTTGCAACTTCGGATTTTAAAACGCCCTTTAATGTGACTGACAGCCTAGATTCTAAAATCAAACACCTACAAAGAATTATGAGAAACAGAGAGCTTGTGTGGAAAGAACAGGACTGCTCCTCTGCAGAGCTTGAGAACTCAGCAACTGGGATTCAAATAAGCACAATACAGATATGACTGACAAGGACAGGTTGTGTCCTATTCACTTTTCTTCAGGAGGAACAACTTGATTTAGTCATGACCTGAATTTTCAGAGCTCATTTGCATTTTATTCAAGAAAATTATATTCTACTCATTGTTCAAGTGCCATGTAGTGGCTGTATCTTGAATCTTGCTGCTGATAGTTTTATAGCTCCTTCCAAGGCTGTAGGACGGTATCTGCCTTGATGTATTACTCGTTCTCCTTTGTATTTCATAGAAGATGGCACACAAAGATAATGAATCTTAACTGCTTTATATTTCCCCCTCCTTTGTCTTTGTAATTTATGGAAGTTGCCTCTTTTATATTTGTTGAATGGCATTTGTTTTCCAGAGAAAAACAATCTTGATTTTAGTGTCATACTTTTGAAAGCTTTTAAAAGAGTGGACTAATAGCTTTTTACACTTTCAACCTATTGATCCTAAGGGGCTTTACAAAGGTATCATTACAAATAGGAAAACTGTGACAAAGTTGGCCATTTACTTAAGGTCAGGGCCATGATGTAAGAAAATACCCATGTTCAAGACAGTGCTCATTCATGTTTATTCTTTTGTGAAGCCACTGCGAAACTAAGTTAGAAACAGAGCCCAGATCTGCTCATGCACCACCCTGAAGTCCATGTGCTCTGATGTAAAACCACGAGAAATTCTAAAACACCAGTGTCAACATTTAGTTTTAATAATGCTAGTACAAATATAATATAATTTGATTATTTCATATTTATACAGGAGCTACTGAAAAACGAATTCATCTTCACTAAGTCTACTGAATACTGATATTCATATGGTCTCATGCTTGTAAGACACATCTTGGATGGCTGCAACAGAATTATTTGGCTTCCAACCACATATGAAAATCCAGAAATGTATGACTAAGGAAGCTCACAGAATAAATCAGACATGTCTCTTGATTCAGCATTTAATGAGTTGCAAGTTCCTCACAATAGTTTTATTTATTCATTTAAACTTAGTGCTGTTGTTACAAATATTCAGTCTTGGTGTAAATAAATCACAGAATCGTAGAATACCTTGAGTTGGAAGGGACCCATAAGGATAGAATCACAGAATCATAGAATAGCTTGGGTTGGAAGGGACCTTTAAAAGTCAACTAGTCCAACCTCCCTGCAAAAAGCAGGGACATCTTCAACCAGATCAGGCTGCTCAGAGCCCCGTCCAACCTGACCTGGAACGTTTTCAGGGATGGGGCATCTACCACCCCTCTGGGCAACCTGTGTCAGTGTCTCACCACTCTCATTCTAAAAAAATTCCTCCCTTATATCTAGTCTAAATCTACCCTCTTTTAGTTTAAAATCATTACCCCTTGTACTATCACAACAGGCTCTGCTAAAAAGTTTGTCCTCATCTTTCTTATAAGTCCCCTTTAGGTACTGAAAGGCTGCTATAAGTCTTCCCGGAGCCTTCTCTTCTCCAGGCCAAAAAACCCCAACTCTCTCAACCTGTCCTCATAGGAGAGGTGTTCCATCCCTCTGATCATTCTTGTGGCCCTCCTCTGGACCCACTCCAACAGGTCCATTTCTTTCCTGTGCTGAGCTGGATGCAGTACTGCAGGTGGGGTCTCACCAGAGCGGAGCAGAGGGGCAGAGTCACCTCCCTCGACCTGCTGGCCATGCTTATTTTGATGCACCCCAGCATATGGTTAGCCTATTGGGCTGCAAGTGCACATTGTCATTTCACATCCAGCTTTTCATCCACCAGTACCCCCAAGGCCTGCTCTCAATCCCTTCAGCCTCAGCCTATTGATACCAGGGGTTGCCGCAACCCAGGCACAGGACCCTGCACTTGGCCTTGTTGAACCTTATGAGGTTCACACGGGCTCACTTCTCAGGCCTGTCCGGGTCCCTCTGGATGGCATCCCCTCCCTCAGGCATGTCAACCGCACCACTCAGCTTGGTGTCATCTGCAAACTTGCAGAGGGTGCAGTTGATCCCACTGTCTATGTCATTGATGAAGATATTTGGACTGTACTGGTCCCAACACGGACCCTGAGGGACACCACTTGTCACTGATCTCCATCTGGACATTGAGCTGTTGATCGCTACCCTCTGGATGCGACCATCCAACCAATTCCTCATCCACTAAGCAGTCCACCCATCAAATCCATCTCTCTCCAATTTAGAGAGAAGGATGTTGTGGGGGACCATGTCAAAGGCCTTACAGAAGTCCAGACAGACGACATCCGTAGCTCTTCCCTTGTCCACTGATCTAGTCACTCCATCATAAAAGGCCACAAGGTTGGTCAGGCAGGACCTTCAGCCCTTGCTGAAGCCACACTGGCTGTCTCAAATCACCTCCCTGTCCTCCATGTGCCTTAGTATAGCTTCTAGGGGGATCTGTTCCATGATCTTCCCAGGCACAGAGGTGAGGCTGACAGGACGGTAGTTCCCTGGGTCGTCATTTATACTCTTTTTAAAAATGGGTGCAATGTTTCCCTTTTTCCAGTCACTGGGGACTTCATCTGACTGCCATGACCTTTCAAGTATCATGGAGAGTGGCTTGGCAACCACATCAGCCAGTTCCCTCAGGAAACTCAGATGCATCTCATCAGGTCCCATAGAATTCTGTATGTTCATATTCTTCAGGCAGTCACGAACCTGATCTTCTCTTACAGTGGGAGGGACTTTACTCCCTCAGTCCCTGCCTTGCAGACCATCTGCTCGAGGTGTGGAAAGAGAGGTTGCCAGTGAAGACTGAGGCAAAAATGTTGCTGAGTACCTCAGCCTTCTCCTCATCCAGTGTTACCAGTTTGCCAGTCTTGCTCATCAGGGAGTTACGCTTTCTTGGACCTTTCTTTTCTGGCCAACATACCCATAGAAGCCCTTTGCATTATTCTTCATGTCCCTTGCCAAGTTCAGCTCCAGCTGCGCCTGGGCCTTCCTGACCCCATCCCTACACAACTGGGCAGCATCCCTATACTCTTCCCAGGGTACCTGTCCCTGCTTCCACTGCCTCTGCATTTCCTTCTTGTCCTTTACTTTGACCAGCAGGTCTCTACTCATCCATGCCAGTTTCTTGTCTTCCTTTCCTGATTTCTTACACCTGGATATTAAGAGCTCTTGCACTCTGTGGAAAGTGTCCTTAAAGCTCTGCCAGCTCTGTTCTGCTCCCTTGCCCCTGAGGGCAGTTTCCCAGGGCGACCTATTGACTAACTCCTTGAAGAGCTGGAAGTTAGCTTTCCTAAAATTCAGATCAGCGTCTTCCCCTCCACTGCCCCCTGGAGAAAGTTGTAGACTGTGATGAGGTCACCCCTCAGCCTTCTCTTCTCCAAGGTGAACAAGTCCAGTGACCTCAGCCGCTCCTCATAAGTCTTGTCCTCAGGACCTTTCACCATCTTGGTTGCCCTCCTCTGGGCACACTCTAATAGTTTCATGTCCTTCTTATATTGAGGCACCCAAAACTACACACAGTACTGGACGTGGGGCTGCACCAGTGCAGTGTAGAGTGGGACAATCACCTCCCTTGACCAGCTAGGTATGTTGTGCTTGATGCACCCCAGGACACAGTTGGCCCATTTGGCTGCCAGGGCACACTGTTGACTCATATTCAACTTGCCATCAATCCAAACCCCCAGATCTCTTTCTGCGGGGCTGCTCTCCAGCCTCTCGTCTCCCAGTTTGCACGCATAATCAGGAGTACCCTGTCCCAGGTACAGAATCTGGCATTTGCTCATGTTAAATTTCATATGGTTAGTGATTGCCCAGCTCTGTAGTCTATACTGATGACTTCTGATGTTTCTAGCAAAGCAGACATGGCTGAGCTCTAGAGAACCATGCTCCCCAATGTCTTTAATGTTTCATAATTACACTGAAATGGAATTTAGTGTAATCAGTAATCAATAAAACATGGAGGTAGACTTACCAAAACGACTAACACTATCTACTCCATTAATGATTGGATTGTAATCCGGATTATCTTCTAGTCCAATCTGTTAAAAAGAAATTGCATTTTTTTAACAGTACAGGCTTCATTAAAAAAACCTGAAAGTTGCAGTTTACCACCAAAATTACAGATGACTTAAAGCAGAGCAAGCGTATTTTGCCCATTTGCTTTTCTGTAAGAATAAATTAGAAAGATATATGCAAATTTTTAACTCGGTGATCACACATTGGAACCAGTTAAATTCAGTTTGAACATCTGCCGTGTTTCAAAGCTTGTTTAATGACACAAAGATGTATTTTGTTTACCTCAAACAAAACTGATAAAGCTCTTAACTTTCCATTTCCTTTAATTGCCTCTTCGAAATTTGTAAACTGATCTGCATCATAGCAGTAGATTTGCATCTGAAAATAAAAATATATTCAAATGTTATATATACCAAAAATAAAAAAAAAATCAATGCAGTTATTTATATTCCTCCTTCAAGAAAAAATGTCCAAGCAATAAACTTAGTTACAAATATATGGATTTTTTCTCTATGGTACATGACTTATCTGAAGATATAGAATGGAATTCATCAACTGTTAGCTATCTAAAAACTACCTCTCCTGGAAAACCACTAAGTATGCAGGAGTTATCCTTTCAAGGAGCACAATGCTCTCCATGGATAATAGGGTAAGCCAAGATAACTTGCTGATACTGGACATGTAACCTACAGTAGTCAGGTGAGATGAATCTTGAAATCAGTGATAAAACATGAATAAGGCAGGATGTCATTACTGCATCTGCCTTGCAGTAGGTGTAGAGAAGCATTGGTAATAACAGATTACCAGGTATTTTGTGCCCACATTTGACTGCTGTCATGGGCATTGGGTTTGTTGCACCCCTTCCTCTTTTTTTCTCTGGACACAGCTGGGAAATCTCCTCCAGTGCTGGGTCACCAACAAGAATGGGTGAGTGTCCTGCTCCTACTAACTTTTCATTTCAGTGATGATGGAAAAGAATATTCTCTTTCATGCCTTGGCAGGGCAGGTGGAGCGTGAGTGGGAATTCTGAAACGGTTAATGAGGTAAAGGAAACGACACTGCCCAAGGAAAGCTCCTGGCTCACAGATCTCCACAGAGTATGGAATAACCTTGGTTCTATTGCTTTGCTCTGACCTAGAAGTCCAAAGTGCTTGGACTGAGGAGCAGCACTGTTGCCTGCCACAACTATGTCTTTTAACTGGAAAATTATCACAATGCCCTGTTGAGGGTTGAAAGTTTGGTCTGCAGAGTGCCCTCCTGGATCTCAGTGAGAGCTACTCCTCTCCTCCACCCCACCCCCATGCTGCTTCAAGCTATTCTGCCAAACCAGACAGAAGTATGCTGGCCTGGCTGCCCGCGAATGCGGTCGCACCCAGGACCTGCTCTCACATGGGGCTCTTGGCACACCGCTGCCAGCTCTCTTTCCAGCCCAGTGACACGGGACACACTTTGTCTCAGTAAGGCCCAGCAGCTCCCATGGGCTCCCAGCAAAGCCCCAGCTTTGAGAAGTCCATTTACACTTTAAACAACCGACCGCTGTGGAATATGGTGGGCCACCCTCGTAGGAGCTTAAGTGTTAGTGGGAGCTTGAACTTTGTCAGATTAGCAGAACCGATTTCTAATGTCATCTTAGAAGATGTGTGTGAAAATGCACAGTTTAGACATTCACAACATGCCACAGAATAATGCCTTAGGCTGCCCTTCAAAAATGCATCATTTAAATATTATTAATTTGTATTTAAGTCAATGATTATATTTGCAAATAGACTTTAATCAAGTGATAAACAAAGGTATTTAGTAAACCGTATTACTTTTTGCATAATGCCAAATAGTCAAAATGGTCAAAATCTGTTCCATACTTTACCTCAAGTGGAAATTTTTGTCCTTCTAAACTATGTTCTGATCCGTCTGATGACACGTTGCATTTTCCCCAGTGAAAAGTGATCTTGCTTGCTTTGAATATGGTGTCTAAGCCACCTCCACTTACATAATAATCATTTGTCAGGTTAATTTCCACTGAACAAAGAGAGATGAAAGGGAGAAAAAAGAAGTGTCAATATAGAACTCAGCCAAGGCATCTATGACTCTCATATTTCAGTATTAGGTGCTAAAAGATAAATATGATACGTCTTTTTCTCTGTATTTCATAAGCAATTCAAGAGGAAATTGGTTATTTAAACAAAGTAAGAAGTGTGGTAATTCACTATTAGCATGGAGAACTACGCTTCTTTCATGCTACAATTCATAAAATAGTCATCTGATGAAGCGCACTATTACACTGGTCTACTGTTGTCTGAAACTAGCCACAGAACTATGCTAAAAAGCTCAGAAAACTGGCTTAGCCACCAATCTGACCACCTAAGAAAATAAATTCCTGAAATACGTAGCTTCCTGAAAGCACCTGTGTTTTTTACAAAAAAGAAAATACACCCCCCCCCATTATTATCATAATTCTAGATATAAATCATGGGGCAACACATAAAAGGAAAATTTTGGCCAGTTCCTAGGAGGACTGTCCTGTCTGTGAGACTGTGGAGCAGCCTCCTATGGGAGAAGGTGATGACAGGTCTTCAGCTGAACATAACTGTACACAAACTGGAGACGGGACTGAGCATTTGTCTTCTGGAGGGAATGAGCAGAGTGGAATAGACCGAAGCCCCACATTTGGCTTTCCTGCCTCCAGTGACTGTGAATTGTTTGACCTCTTGTTAAAACAGCACTAATGGAGTTCAGTTTCATTACATTCCATTACTCAAGACCTTGAGGACAATTTTAACTGCAGAGATTAGCAGTTCCTGTCATAATATCTGAATTGCTGTCAATGAGGAAGAGCTCAGTTCACTTTTACAGACTTTAAAGGATGTTTCCTTAGGGATCTCTTGAAAAGACAAATGCACTATTTATCTTATGTAGTAGGGCAAGAGGGAAGTAAGTAATTTGTGGAGTAGTACGTAGGAAGTACATGATGGGGCCAAGACCAGAAATTAGGAACGACTACACTAAAATAAAATAAAATAAAATAAAATAAAATAAAATAAAATAAAATAAAATAAAATAAAATAAAATCAAATCAAATCAAATCAAATCAAATCAAATCAAATCAAATCAAATCAAATCACTGGTCTAGGAGTCCCACTGGGACTAGGAGAAGGTCAAAGACAGTTGTTAAGAGATTCCTTCCTCCATACCCGTGCCTGAAACAAGAAACAGTACTTCCAACAAGCAGGTTTTAGTTACTGCTATCCTGGATTTATACAGCAAAGTGATTGCAAAAAGATTTGTCTTACAATGTAAATGCCACCATAAGCCTCTTTTATAGCTGGGAGAAATAGGCACTTGTAGGCATAAATCACTTCTTTCTAAAATACATTTCTAAGATAGGTAAGACAAATCAGACCATAAAAGCACCTATTTTTCTTCTTTGACGGTAAGAAGTCATCTAAGTGAGTATTTCAGAGACAAGTGTCTACTTATAGGCATCTATGTGTAGGTGAGATGAACCCCATCCTGAGTTTTTTGGAATCACAACTCATCCATGAAGTGCTTCCAGATGAGTAAGTCATTTACTCATACTTTTAAAAAATGATTTCTGTATACTTGTTACAGATTCTAGATATGTAGTAAAAATTATCATTATTTCATAGCAAATGCTAAATTACTGTTTAGCTTCAATGAAGTGCTCATGATGGAATGATAGTTAATGATGCGATTGCTTTGGCTTTGTCTACGCACATAATTTTCATTTGTGTTTTAGTGATTTCTCTATTATGCTTGGCTATTGTCATCACCTGTTTTTTTATTTAATGGATAAATTCAGAATGCATACGCTAAGGAAAAGTGAAATGAAAATGTTTCATTAAAAGTCCTTGGTTGATTGTCCATCCTATATCACTTTTCTGACCTCATTTAACGCCAAACATGAAATCTGAATTTTTACCTGTTTTGCCAGTGTTTCGAATGAAAGTATCTTCCAAAGTTTCCTTTTCCCATCCATGGAATTTAAGTTTCTTCAGATTCACATTAACTTGGGTGAGATCTTCATCTATGTTAATAGGAGATTGTTTGCCACCATTGCAGGCTGAATATTTCTTTCCCCAGTTCTTTTGGTTCAAAGTTCCTAGAAATCAAAACATTTGGGGGAAATACATTTAAGACTTAAACTGGCATCCACGTATTTTTTAACGTGGGAAAGTTCAAACACCATTTGCAATCTGTGATCAGAGTACCTGCCCTTCTTTTAGGCCTCATCTGTAGCAATACTTAGCACACCTACCATTGCATCCCACCTCCAACAGTTAAGTCACTTTTTGACCATTTTAGACATCATGCATACATGCTTATGAATCTCTAGGGAAAGCAGAAAACAATAAAAAACACCTCACACACAATATATAGAAATAATAAATAAAATGGGGGGCAGGGGGAAGCTTTCGGGTGAAAGAAATTGGCATTCAAAAAACCTTGGGAACTACTGCAAACCCCCCCTTTCCAAGTAACTCTTTTACTCATACAAATGTCATTAATGTTCCTTCTGCCCAATGAAGTCAGCCATCCAGTAAGATTTTGAAATAAATAAAAGCAATAAGAGCTTTTAAAAAATCCTTACACAGAGGGAAAAAGGTGAAGAGCGATTCTACCCTGAGAAAGTGGAAAGCTGAGCGATGCCCTGGCTGGAGAGCCGGGCTGTGTGGCCCGGCTTTGCCCATGGAGGGCCCTGCACGCCCACTCCAGCCATCCCCCTTTGCAGCTGCCGGGCCAGAGCTGCCAGGAGGTCCTGCACGGCAGCAGGACACCTTCTCCAGGGCACAGGGGCTGGCACGGCACTTCACTGCGGCCACTTCGGACACAGACAACATGGACACAGACAGCACATCCGTCATCAAAGACTTCATTATTTTCCATAAGAAATTCTCAAGTACTCTACAGATCAGTGTGAGGCGTTAGCTGCTGCTCTGAGAATCTTTTGTTTATATAACATAGTAATATAAATTATATAATATTTTGTGTATGTTTATGTGTTTGCATACATATAAATGCTTTTTCCCTGACAGGGAATTCTGGTAACACTTCAAACGGCTAATTAAAACCAAGAGTTGACTGTACAGACCTCAGAAAATATAATTGCTTCAGTTAGCTTCCCACTTACTAGTAGTTAAGAGCTAATATTAGTGCATCCAATGCACACATTTGAATTCTATTAGACATGTTGAAATGAGCCAGTGCTCATTTACAGGCTGCTGCGCTACATCTAAGACTGTCAGCAGAAATTTGCTATATTGCACCCCAGGCAAGGACAGCCCTCATATTGCACTCAGAAAACTGAGAGAGTGGAGAAGAGATGCAGCCAGTCCTGTAACCATGACAATAGGCAGTAATAAAGGATGTTCATCTGGATAGCTAGCTACCTAGAAACAAACCTGAGCTAAATTATTCAACAAGTATCAAGTCAAGCGAGTTACCAATATCACCTTGCCGCATTGGAAGTACTGCAGGTCAGACGGTACACAAACCCATTTACTTCTTGTAAACAGCAACAGAAGAAACCATTAGGCAAAACAGTCAAGCAAACCAAAATGAGTTTAGGTCATAGGGTTACGAATCTGAATATCCCACAGGTGGGGATTAGAGCCCTGTACCGAGCAAGCAGCGGTACCCTTGGGAATGGCACACAGGCTAAGCTTCCAGCTCCTCCTCAAGTCACGCTTCTCCTAGACAACAGCTGTCAGTTATAGTTTATCACCTGGGCAAATATTCTGATTTCTCATGTGCTTTCATAAGAAAAGACTGTCTAATATTAATTTCACCTTGTCTCTCAAAAGCCTCCTTAAGAAATTATGAGCCCAAGTCAACCAAAACTTGAATCTGCTCAGATCTTCTATAGTGAATTTTCTAACGAATATTGAAGGCTTTTAAAACCAAGAAAGCCAATTTTATTTAAATACAAACTAGAATTATTAACTTTTTAAACAGAAAAGCCTCCAAATATGGTCAGAAAGGACAGAAATAACAATTCTTGGCTTGCCCTCTGCATCCTTGCAGACAGGTCCTTGCTTCCAGGTCTGCTTTCAGCCAGCTTGGTGATTTTCCAAGCTGCAGTAAACTCTTTAGAGCCCTCTCTGGCTCTTTGAAAGTCTCTGCCAGTTTGGGCCGGGCTGGCTGCCCGTGGCCGTCCCTCAGAGTTAGGCTGCACTCCCTGCTCCATGCTCTATTTCTTTCGCTCCTTCCTTTTGCCACAGCCTAAGAGTTCCCAGGCTCCTGCTGTTGCCCCAAGGCAGTAGAAATCTCCTTTCTCTTTCCAGTGACATACCCACTCCCATTGCTCACCTGCAGTCTCTCCTTCAGAACATCATCACAAATCTTTTCCCAACACATACTTCCCTTATTCTGCTCTTTCTACCACTGACTTTAGAACTGACTGAAAATCATACTATTTTCTCTCTCCCACCACTGTACTTTTGGGTACTTTCTTCCATGTTTCTTTTGATGAACACCATTATCCCATTCTTGCATCTTCTCTTTAAATTCCCTACTATCCACTATCACATTCAATTAAAACAAATACATTAAAATTAGAGAAATTATAACTTCCTTCCAACTTTCACAGTTTCATATTTTGTGGTTTTGTTATGTAGAATGTAAATTCTTTGACTTGCCGTTATCTGTGCCTCAGCATATAATATAACAAATCCCTAGCATGAAGCTAATGATAACAATAGTAACTTTAGCTCATCCCAGAAGACAGTGTCGTGCCAACACTGTAATCCTTCACAACACCCTGAGCCAGGGCACGCGGAGTTATGTAGGATGCTGGCTGTAGGCAGTGCGGCGATGCTGTGGCCCGACCAAAGAAGTTTGTTCTTGCAGTCTGGATGTGAAGCTTTTCGTAAGTATTGCCAGAAAGAAACGAGGGAAATCAGAAGGCTTGGTGAGATGAAGAACGTTATTTCCTGTGCCTCAGAAAGGCCTCAAACCTATGAGATGAGCTTGCTAAAAAGATTTGATAATGTTCTGCCTTTTTTCTGTACAGAAACAAAGGCAATTCAGTCAAGTAAGTGATTATAATATAAAGATTCTCCATTCATAAAGAACTTTGTTGTTTACACCTTACTGAAATCTTACAGCATCTAGGAATCTTTATGCCCCAAAGTTTTAGAATAGTGATTTTCATGTAATTACATATTGCCTACACTCACCAGTGGTCATGGTAAGAAGCTGATCTACGTACATTATGTATGAAAAAGATACAAATGCTGTTTCAACTACTCTCTGGTCAACAAAAAGAAAAATATCTATTCTATTTGTACGAATGCTAGCTTGAAATCAACTAAGGATAAATGAGAAGTATTTCACGGTTGCAGAGGACAAGAGATAAGACTTCCAGCTACAACAAATTAGCTGAAGGCTCCAAATCAGTGCTCCTGCTGGCAAATCTGAATAGGTATCCGACAACTTTTAATCAGTTTTCTTCTTTGTGGTCCAGCAGCTGGTGTAGCTGAAAAAGCCACACAAGCAAAGGACAGCATTATTGCTTGCAACTGCAGAAGTACAAGCGATCTCAGCCCTGAGGAACACAGGCAGTGTGGAAGCTCTCTTTCTAAGGTAAAAATGATATTGAGCTCAGTAACAAGGAGCAAGATCTGTGTACATGTATGTCAAGAGGAAAATCACACAACTGAGAAGTTGTAGTGTTGATCAAAAGCTATGGAATGAAATGTACAGGAAATCAATGGCAGGCACTGGTCTGAGGCAGGAACATGAGGAATTTCAGAAGGAACTGGAGTTCAGTCATGACGATCCAAATTATATTTGGGCAGCAAAATAGATGTTTATGCATAACTGCTGCAAATGTTGGAGCAGATAATGGTTGTGTCTATATTAGCAAGTAGTGCAGACCAATACGAGTGGATTTATAGAGCGAAACAGTTGCGATTGAGGACCAGATGTCCAAACCATATGTCGTTCAGAAGGTTTTTACCTCAGCCTAGCTCTGTCTGGTCCCGCGTTCTGAATGCCTGTCAGCTGCTGAAATGCATTAGGTACGTTCCTGGAGCACATCTCCTGTTTAGTATCAGTTGAGAAGAACCCATGTCCCGCACTGTGAGACAACTCTACCTTGCGAACCAAAGCTTGGCAAGTGGGCAGCAGCCAGGAGATTGGCTTCAGAAGTCCACTCCTGATCTGAACTAAAGCATTAACGTAAATGCACCCAGTGCAGGCAGCAGGTGGTGAAACTGCTGCAGTTTACATGACTTGCAGAAATCCAAAGTAAAAGGGAAAGAACCAAATGTTTTTAAACAAGAGCAGATTGTTTTACTGTAGGTGTTATGATGGAAATCATAAATCAAAGCACTGCCAGCCATTTTGAAAAATATTGTTGAAACTGAGCTTTGAAAATGAATTCCCCCAAACTGTGCTTTGGAAATCTGAGGAGAATAAAAATGTGCACGATATATCTTGAAGAGTGCACAGAGGAAGCAATGTTTGTCAAAGCTGTCAGCTCTCAACAAGTAACTGACAATTCACAATGAATGAAAATGAGCCTGAACACAGCAGATTACAAGTTAATGGAAGACCGCCTTTACCACCATAACCTTTACCACTCTTGCTCAGGGTAGGATGTCTAAAGAAAATTTTCCTATGCTTTCTTTCTAAGAAACGTTCATACCGAACTCTGCTCCTCATCCTTAGCCCCAGTGATCCCACCCCTGCAACCAGCATCCAGTTCTCATTTCGTACTTCACTCCTATCCACTGCTGTCTTTCGAAGATCTGGCCCACAAGCTGTTACTGCACTTCTGTCTTTTGTAAAAATACTTGAAAGAAAAGCATGTGTCAAACAGTTCTGTGTGTTGGTATCCTCTGCAAGCGGAAAGAGTGAGCAGGGCTGAAGACAAGCTGTGAAACAGAGTGGGCTGTGGTCCTCCCAGCAACCTGCCAGGAGAGGGGTTTCTCAGCGTGCTCATAGACTACTGTGTGCGTGTCTGCTGGGCCGTAAACCTTCATTACGAGTACTGCTATTGACTACCATGTATCAGTACTGGCTGAATGGAACATACAATTTATGAAAAATGGAAGGTATCTTTTTAAATCAATGGAAAATATACACAAACTTAAAATGTAAATGTCAAGTCCAATGGATGGGAATCTGAATACATGAAACAAATACTCGGCATTTCTTCTTCGTACTGAATATGGGTGTAGTTTCTGAAGAAATACGATATTAAAAATAAAGCTTTGGGCTTTATGGGATTAATAACGATGTCAGAAAATTGCATTCATGTGGAGATATGTTTTACTTGGAAATTTCTACTTCCCAGCACTTCACTTTAGTAACTGTTGTTTTGACATCAGAGTTTGCATTCTTAGCTATTATTAGGATCATGTTTCTCATGAACGGGCATACTCCTAGCATGTGCCCCCTCAGGAACTGTAAGAAACTCTAGCTTTAATGACAGTTACAGAAAAAGAAATGCTTTAAATATTGGTGAAGAAGCCATACTTCCTTCACAAGCATAAGCTTTGAAACACAGGGAGGTTATCATCATCACTGTTAGACATCTACTGTTAGATAGAAATAGGGATACAGTATAAGACCATGTAAGTTTTAGACTCTAACCAGTTACAGAGTATAAACACTGCTTCCCAAACTGGCAATAACGGGTAGTACAGAAATAATCATAGCTCTGATTCAGGTTTTCCATTGCTCCTACCTCATTTCTTATTTCATGATTTAAACTGAGGTGAAATCTAGGGTTTATGTTATAGATGAAAGACAGCAGAAAAGAGAGATCGATTCTTTACCTCTGCTTAATTTCTTCCTCTCCATTTTTCATCAGCTTTTGCTTTCACAGTGATATCATTACTTTTATAAATATAGATTGGACACACATAGGAGATGAATGATATCCCCTCTGTGCGGACTGTTAATAATGGACTTGCCTTATCAAAAATGTTATTGACTTACCACTTCAAAGTGTTAAGTGATTTCAAGGGTTTTTTTAGAGCAAACACGTTTTATCTAAGATATGAGAAATCAGAAATAAGGCCATGAAAAGATGTAGGTACTTATACTGGGACAAAGTTTAAATTTAGATGCCAAATCAATACTGCTCTGAACACCAAACTGTAGAGCTATCTTTTTTTTTCCTCATTATTTGTGCTTCACTATTTAGATAGTGCATCTGACCTGGATGAACAGAGGAGATGCAGATCAACAAACCTCAGGATGCTTCATACCATTAATAGCTATGGCATTTAGCTTATTACCAAAAGTTGCACAATGCAGTCTCTAATCCTCCAAGGAAGAATAATGATTTCAATTCACATTCTGGATGACTGTACTACTGGCCCAAAGACAGAAGTACTGCCAATACCAATCTTGTGAATGTTAGCATAGCTTATATTACAAAGGCCATGACATAATACATTGAATTCTAGGGAAACATTTTGGTCATCAAAAAGATGGACGGCTTAAGTTTTACATATTACTGCGTAGAAGACAACATTTCTGCTTCATCTTGATCTTCACTGTAAGGATTTTTGAGTTTTGTGGTTTTCCCCTCCAAAAGCTTGTTACCCCCACAGCCTGTTCATGATCAGTCTCATAAAGTTTATAAAAATTCTTCAGATTGAAAAAGCCCAGACTTTAACAGGTGAAATTACTTGTCAGAAAAGCCACAACTACAGAGAAGAAGTTTTGGCTTCTAGGTTTGGGCTTAGTCAATTACTATGCCCGTCTCAGTGATTTAATTGCTTGTGGGTTTTCCAAGGCTGTATTGCTTGCCAATGTCTAGGTCAAGTGTTCAAAAATTAAATTATACTGGTTATGTTAAAGAGAGTCAGTCCACAGACTAACTGAATGGCCACTCAAAAAACTTTAATAGCATTTAAACCCTCAAAGTTTAACACTAATAAAGTAACTTGCTTTTAAATGAGCAGGAGCCAAATATATTTATCCCACGGAATTTTTTGGCACATATACAGTGACAGAGGAATGAATGCAATATATTTTCTAACTGTAGGGTGTAGTATTTCAAATAAAGCAATGAGGAACAACAAAAAATTCTAGTTGCTTTGCAACTAGATGCATTCAGGCAAGCCAAAACATCTAATCTCTTATTTTGTTTAGTGCCTATTTTCTGGTTTTGTATCTAAGTATCAGCATTCCTACATTGTACTCCGTGTATTGTGTGTATGTGCACACAAAAAAGACAATATGTACTGTATAAACCCAGACAAATATGGAGTTTTCCCGAGAAGAATACCCTAAAAGATGGCACAGCACTAACCTGTCTTCAGCTGAACTCTGGTATGTTAATCTTCTCTGTTCCTCATCTAAAATGTGTTGGACTACTTACCCCTTATTAAAATGTAACTTAGAAGATGAGTCAGGAAAATTCTGATAAAACATTTTGTTATCTTCAGATTATTGGGTATTTCTTTCACCTTTTGTTTATTTATTTGAACATAAACTCTACGTTTGTTTCAAATCTATGGTCACTGAGACATTGCTCAATAAAATAACCAAAAAGCAACTGAGTGAGAAAAATGTTTCATTTTTTCATTTTATCCTCACAGAAAAAAATGCACCAGATAGAATAAACTACAGTTGTTGAGATACAACGGAAAACTGTAATCACTATTATTAATACAGTGGCTGTCTGGTGATTTTTCTTCCTGGGAGTCAGTCTGATAATGATTCATAGTCAGACTAAGTGAATTACCGAGCAAAATGCGTAGGAGGATAAATGCCAATGGACAGCTTTCTTTCAATATAGCAACTGTTTGCAGTTCCTGTTCTTCTTTCATTCCCCAATAAATCTGGCCATTGCAGCCTAGTTAGAAAATTTATAATCAAACACTTCTATGCCAGAGAAATACAGATTATCACTGATGCTCCATTTGCAGTGCACTCAATGGGATAGCTGTTTAGACTAGGAGAAGGATTATGGGAGAAACTCAGTCAACCTTTTAAGACGCCTCTTTTCTATTATTCTCATCCCACTGCTCCTGAATTTGCATGTAAGTGCTGCTAGAGAATTATGTAGCAATATATAATGAAAACTTGCCAAGTAATTTTGTATAATTAATGTAGTGTTAAGATCTAAGCTGTATTTTTCAAGTAAGGGAGGAAATTTGGTACAGTGCCAAATGGGAAAATGTCCAGTAAAAAAGAAACACATTCTGGGCAAAAGCTCAGCTCAAATTGAAATTGGCCAGAGATGTCAAAAACCACAAGAAAGATTTCTTCAGGTACATAAACAACAAGCAGAAACAGAAGGAAAATATTGGCCCACTGTTAAACAGCAGAGATGCATTAGTCACCAACAATGCTGAAAAGGCAGAGGTTCTCAACAATTTCTTCACCTCTGTCTTTATCAGCACTGTTGGGCCCCAGGTCTTGGGAACAAAAATCCAGGTTGATGCAAACACAGATCCACCACCAGTGAAGGAAGAATTGGCGTGTGAACTACTAGAGGAGCTTGACTCCTACAAATCAATAGGTGCTGACATTACCTGCCGGAGGTTGTTAAGAGAGCTGGCTGACATTATTGTGAGACTGCTTTCCATAATCTTTAAGTTGTGGAGATAGGGGGACGTGTCAGAAGACTGGAAAAAGGCTAATGTCACTCCCATCTACAAGAAGGGCTTAAAGGAGTATCCAGGAAATTACAGGCCCATCAGTCTTACTTCAGTCCCTGGGAAAGTTATGGAACGAATCCTCCTGGGGGCTATCACAAGTCAAATGAAGCATGTGATTGAGAAGAGCCAGCACAGATTCATCAAGGGCAAATCATGTGTGACAAACCTGATCGCCTTCTACGACAAAGTAACCTGATCAGTTGACATAGGGCAAGTGGTGGACATTGCCTACCTGGATTTCTCCAAGGCTTTCAGTATAGTTTCCCACAGCCTGCTCCTAGATAAACTGGTGTTATGGTCTAGACAAGTGGTCTGTGCGGTGGGTGGAAACTGGCTGACGGGCCGCACTCAGAGGGTGGTGGTTAAC
The DNA here is from genome assembly GCA_008921705.1 of Burhinus oedicnemus. Classification (NCBI taxonomy): domain Eukaryota; kingdom Metazoa; phylum Chordata; class Aves; order Charadriiformes; family Burhinidae; genus Burhinus; species Burhinus oedicnemus. The sequence goes on along the minus strand of VFFE01005878.1, from coordinate 398,897 downwards.
AGCTCCTTTGCAAACTGGCAACCTGTCACAAGTGGGGTCCCCCAGGGATTGATACTGTGTGCAACACTGTTTAGTATCTCCACAAGCGATCTGGATGAGATCAAGCGTACCTTGATGATGTTTGCTGATGACACCAAACTGAGTGGAGAAGTGGACTTCAGAAGGGAGAGCCACCTTGGAGGAAGACCTAGATAGGCCAGAAGAGTGGGCTAACAACAACCTTATGAAGTTCAACACGGACAAGTGTAAGTTCTTGCACCTGGGAAAACACAATCCAGGAGTGCAGCACAGGCTGGGATCTACCCGGCTGGGGAGCAGCTCAGCGGAAAGGGACCTGCGGGTCCTGGTGGACAGCAAGCTCAATATGGGCGAACAATGTGCTGCTGCAGCAAAGCAAGCCAACAGGATGCTGGGTTGCATCCACAACGGCATCACCAGCAGAGATAAAGAAGTTGTTATCCCACTTCACTCAGTGCTTGTCAAGCCACACCTGGAATACTGTGTTCAGTTTTGGCCCTGCTATGCAAAAAAGATGCAGACAGGCTGGAGAGGGTCCAGAGGAGGGCCACCAAGATGATCAAAGGACTGGGAAGCCTGTCACATGAGGAAAGACTGAGAGAACTGGCCTTGTTCAGCCTTGAGAAAAGAAGGCTTAGGGGAGACCTTATCACCACGTTCCAGTATTTAAAGGGTGGCTACAAAGAAGATGGTGTGGTGGTGCAACCCCCCCTGCCACTCTCAGGCCTCTCGATACTTGGCGTAATTCCCTCCCAATATGGGTCACATAATAACACCATGACCAGAACAATACAGAATGGCCTAACATTAAAGAAAGAAAGGGTGGAGAACAATGGACAAGAACACTACGGCAACTCCTTAGTGCACCTGGTTTCCATAGCTCCTACCATTTGAAGATAATGACTATAATCATTCACACCTGACAACATATGGATTGTGGCCACAGAGAGAGGGGTACCAGGACCACAAGTCCTGGACTTGTGTAAACAATGGAAAGTACTGGACTATTCCATTGTCCAAGCTGGGCTGGAGTGGAAAAGTACCTGACAAAAGTCAATTATCTCGGATCCTATAAGTAGCGATTCTAGTGAAGACCCTTTGAGCTCTTCTGGATCGCAGCAGGCTGTGGCCAGTATCTCCCCTGTCACGTAAAACTTCTCGAGGACTACAAGACCAGGGCGAGATTCCCTCTCAAACCTCAGCAATCGCCTGTTGAGGAATGTCGATGCATTGTGAGTATTTACTCTAGCTCAGAAGGGAAATTTTAACTATAGACTAGCCTCTCTTTTCATCCACCTCTGCATTTATATGTTTGCATGCTTTAGCTTTATGGATGTGGATGCTTTTCCATTTTCCGTGCACGTGTAAGAGTTAATGGAATACCCGCCGACTCAGTAAGTCATGTGATACTAAGAGATGTTCGATCTCAGTGGTTATAAACTGCGGTGTGTGTGTGTTCGTGTAAGTGTGTGTGTGTGAGCTCACATTCCTTGTTTATATGCATATATATTAATCTGAAATCTGCGTTTTGCTCTTATATATATATATATATCTATTGGTTTGGGATACCTTATAGTAAGTCAGTGTGAATCTTGCCATCTTTGAATCTGTAATCAAGTCGCTGTTCATTTATTTAGTTAAATCACTTTGCAAACTTTTAACTCAGTTAGTGATTAAGTGCTGCTAGAACTCAATCCCTTGATCTGCCTCAAATCACAAATAAAACTGAACTGCTGCTAAATCATAAATGTGTCTGATACTTCCATCCCACTACAGATGGAAACTCCCTTTTTACACGGAGTCACACAGAAAAGATGAGGGGTAATGGGTACAAGTTACTCCTGGGGAGATTCCAACTGGACACAAGAGGAAAATTTTTCACAATGAGAACAATCAGCCATTGGAATAATCTCCCCAGGGAAGTAGTGGGTTCCCCAACACTGGGTTCCCAGGACACTTTTCAGATTCAGCTGGACAGGGTGCTGGGCCATCTTGTCCGGACCGTGCTTTTACCCAGAAAGGTTGGACCAGATGATCCTTGAGGTCCCTTCCAACCTGGTATTCTGTGATTCTTCCTCCTGCTTTTATTTCTTTTTTCACAATACGTGGAGCCCTAATTGGAAGCCCTGAATACTTCTAAACCTTGCTCCAAGGAATTCAGGTTGTAGCAATGATTTCCTTTGCTTTTAGTAATATTTAAGACCATGAAATTGAATACAACACTGTTGAGTGACAGAGATCATTCTAAGATCACAAATAACCACAGGTGAAAACAGAACTGGAATACATGGAGCTGACTCACTTTTAGGCTAAGAAACAGGCAATGCCTTTTGGCTAGTGCTGAGGAACGTTGCCTATGACTTCATTTCATACACCCTACAGTTGCACTTTTTTTCATGCTGGATATCATAGAATTAGCTATCAATTTTGTGTCATGGCAATGTCAAAGGCCTGTATGGTCTTCCACAAGAAGACAACTCCCCACCTGTTTTTGAGCTGTTTCGCATACTGCTAGCAAGGAAGGACAAATAAAATGGGACTATTGCAGGCTTTGTCCTCTAAAGCCACCCTGATTTGCAAAATAAAAGCAATAGCTTTCCCCCATCACAGTTCAGCTGTACCTCCCTGAAGTAACACTTACTACCCAACTTGCAGCTACTGCACAGAGAACAAGTGGATTTATATTGTCTTTCTGTTGGTGAACATGAGCATAAATGAAGTTTATGGAGGTATCTCCCTCTGCCCCATATCATACAGTACCATTGTATTAGAAATATTATGGCTGCACATGACAAAAGTTGTGTAGACTCAAAGCTTGCACTAATTCTAAACAGACCAATAAAATGCACATTAAAGGACCATCAGCTGGAGCAAAGAAAGAGGAAGCAATAATCTACTTCAAGTGTGGCATTTAACATCTGTCTGGTAAGTGATAGTTGATACAGTCCCAGGAGACGAGCACAATGAAACCCATCTTCAGCAACAAGAAACCTCATTTTTATCAGCGTACAGATCACCATCTAAGTCTAATGAATTGCACTATGACAGTCTTCACTTTTAACTCCTACTACAAGGTAGACTGCCGCATTTTAGAAATTATTTTAGGTGGCAGAACCAGGCACTCGGTACAGAAACAAAATGCAACAATGAATTTTAAAAGAGAGCACGTAATTTCCTCCTTCTCAGCTTCTCAACAGATAAACAGATCTAATAATATTGGCTTTCACTGAGAAAATCAATACGGTTTCCTTTTCTCTCCTGTTGTGGTATGACCTCCCTCCTTCCCCCACCCCCCTTCCCCCCTTCCCTCTTTCCTTCTTCCTTCCTTTCCTCCCTTTCTTCCCTCTTTCCTCCCTCTCTCCTGGATCATTACATGTTAATGAGCAGACTGTTTAGTTCCATGAAAAGTCCTGCGGTGGTATACCACAGGGGCACTTTTTCCTGTTACCAAACACATGCGTTATTATGTTGCTGTCACCTAGGAAAATAACTTCTGTCAGTACTAGCCTATCTACAAGAATAATATGTCTCATAAAGGCCACAGTTTTAAGTTCTGATCCAAAGCCTGCTGAAGTACATATATAAATCACAAGGAGGTTCTCTGGGCTTTGGATCAGACTGGCTACACATGCATAAAAAATCACTACTAAACACTAGTGGAACCGTAGATGCAAAAATCCCACAAATAGCCATGAAAAAAGGTTGGCATTTACCCTCGAATAGCAAAAAGGCATTTATTTCAACTGTAAAGAATAATATAGAGATTCTGAAAAGCAAGGACTAGACAGAAATAAACCAAGGCAAGACAAATATAAGGATAAAAGACTACTGGACTACATCACTGGCCAGTCAGTCCCAGCAGCTCCCAGTAGATAAATTACCCCAATGTCCAAAAGGACATAGAAGTAATTCTGGTTTTTTGCTCCCCAGGTTCTCATTTTCACAGAGCTTCAATTTTTACAAAATGAAGCTCCTACGTATCTCCAGAAGAACATAATGCCATAGGAAAGCGGGATTTCTTTCTAGCATCTTTTAGCAGGATTTGGTATCACACTTCTATGGGAATTTCAATACATATTATGTTTGCATAATGGTAAGGATAAGAGGAGGTGATGGGCAGGAATTTGTTATATAGTATTATATTGAGCCATATGGATTTCTTACACAGAGCCATAGCTGTATGTGTGCTTATCTACACAATTTCTTATCATATTTTATTTTTTACTTTAGAAAGCCAATTCTAATTCATAAAATGGCTCTTTAGCAAGGACTTTGACTGCAATAGCAAAAACTTTAATTCTCTTTCCCTTTCCCCGCCAAATAAAAGAAAACCCTTTGAAAAATGTTAAAAAACACCCCCCTCCTAACATTCCACAAACCTTCCTGCACTAATGGTATTACTTTATTTGGACTAAATATAATTTCAGTGTCACCATTATGTGTCCATTTTGTCCACAGACTTTAAAACAGATACTTACAGAACTGCCATAGCAATGTCAGTGGATGTGTATGACTCTTCCTCTGATAATATTCCACGTTAAATTTAAATAATACTATTATGTGATTAGTCTTTTTTTGAGACTACCATATACTCAAAAACACTCTTTACCAACTCTTCCACTGAGTGAGGTTTTACCCAAGCCTTGACGTTGTAACAACATTATGTAAATTACACAGTAGATATTTCTTCCCAGCATTTCCTCCTTTGCAGATCTATAAAAAGGCCTAACCGGTTTGTAAACTCTTCCAGTATGAAGAACTTTCAGCGTCACTTTCAATGCTGAGTGGTTATTCTGAAGAACGCATAGCTAAAAGGTATTGAGCAGTAGGTGTAACTCACCTGACATGGGGAACTCACTGTCCATTAATAGCATTTACCTTCCCAGCTTTTCCATTCTATCCTACAGTGGAAGCCGTTTGAAATGAGAATGGAAGCGGCATTAACCGCTACAGAGGCACACGCTGAATTCATGTGTCTCTGGGCAATTGCGGTCTCACATCTGTCTCAGTCAGCCAGTAAGTTCTTGTCCCTCTGTGAGTCTTGTGGTGATAAAACTGGCCTAAAATGCCTTGCTGCTGTTAGGAGCACTGCTTTTTACTTCATATTTTCTGAAACTAACAATTATGTCATTGCACTGCTTGTATTGAGAAACAAAGAACTGTCACCTAACCTGCTCCCTCTGAGCCAAAAGTTCATAGCGGCGATTCCACTTTTCATATCAATATTGCTTTAAATTCACTAAACTCTTTAATGGCTTCATTTTTTTCTTTTTATGTATGGCTAATACACAGAATAATCAACTTCCATGAGGAATTTGTGTCATCATTTTTCTTTTTATTTTCTCTGTTAAGAAAAAAATATTCTCCTTTCATTTCTACACATAGGAAAGTAGAATAGGATCAGAAGGGCATGTTACTTTCCTCACATTTTTACTCAGGCATCAAATATGTAGGGTACTTTTTACCACCTGCAAATACAGCCTCTATTTCTTTTTACTAAATAAACCATTCAAGGAGGAAGAGATCTAGCATACTTTGTCACAGTTGGATAAATTAAAGGCATGTTTCTTGGTTCATTTATCTATTTTAAGCAGGAAGTTACTATGGCAAGAGCAAGAGGAACACACGGTATTCCTGACACATTAACATCATCTAACCATCAAACCTCTCCCCAGAGCAGAGGAGCAATTACCTTCTGCCACAGAGTTATGCTATCATTCACATAAAGGGAATTAGCCAGTCCTAAGAGGGGACTGGATGTACACAAGTGACTTCAGTACCAAGTAATCCCAAGTATTCAAGAATCCCAACACTTCTAGATTTGTGGAGGCTTCTATACAAGCAGATTAAGTTTTAGCGAAATTTTATCTAGTGCTGCTGCTTCTTTTCTTTTCCCTTTTGGTGGAAAGTATCAATTTTATGCTCATGACAAAATTTATGCTACCCTAAACATGTTATCCTGAATGTAAATGTTGTTGTGTTGTGTTGTGTTGTGTTGCGTTGCGTTGTGTTGTGTTGTGTTATGTTTGTTATGTTATGTTGGAAAATGCACTTACAATTACTGCATTACTCCAGAGTAAAAATTTTCTCATAAGACTCTTCTCTGTTCATTCTGCAAGGAACTGGACAGTCATAACTGAAAAAACAGTCTGTAAGCTATTAGGCCAAAACCTCCTCAGTACACGCCTACTGTGTAGCTAATTGAAGTGTAGTTAATCAAGCTCAAGAGACCAAGCCACGTTAGAGTTCATAGGTTCCCAAATTTTCACCAAAAGCTCTCTAAATACTCTATCACTTCCTGTGCCCTGAGGCACTGTCAGTTTGACTAAGCCAAGCAAACAAAATCAAAGCCCATTTTGGATTCATGGACTAGTCATCCCTTGCCAGGATCTCCCAACACACAGACCTAGCTGGCATGTGCCTAGTGACCCTCAGACTCTGCAGCCAACAGCACCAAGCTGCACCTCCTGCCATTCAAGAACATTTAAGTGGATGCCCACTTCAATATAATATCCCAGCAGCTGCAGCGAGGCAGCGTATTTGGGAGAACATGAGTTAAATACCTTCCTCTGCCCCCCCCCCAAAATCATTCATGATCCATATTTTGTATTTCCCATGACAAGGCCAGAGAATATTGAAAAGGGAAGGAGAGCAAGTCCTCTTCACTCACCCTGCCAGTGCTGTGACATGGTGAGGCTGAAAATTTAAGAATCTTTGGGCCACCAGAAGATAAAGAGAGGGACGACTGATTCCGTAGCCCAGCAGCTAGAGCATTCAGCAGGGAAAGGGCAGGGATGACACAAATAGGCTGAGATAGGCACCTTTCTGCTAATCGGTAGATTCTGAGGCAAGTAACTCCTCCTTGTGTTGTTTAGGTGCCTAATGCAGGTGCCTAACCTTGAACTGTGAACTTAAGAGAAGAAATATGTTCCCTATGATCCCTCAGTCATCAGCGTTTTTACAATGGGACGTGCTAAACCTTTGTGCACTTGAGCAATCTACACAGCAAATTACTGCAAAATAACTACCACATTTCAAATTCTCACCTTAGATTATTCCACATGTAGCTTCCACTGGTACACATAAACACAAGAATTATAGTCTAATTCTTTTATAGTTTTTGTCTGGTGTTTTGGTTCTCATTTGAATTAGTCCTCAGTCACACAACCAGATCCATGTGGGTAGCCAGCTATTTGGTCACAGAATGTACTGGTGGCCACAAAACACCTTGTATATCATTAGTCTGTTCATATAAATAGATCGTATTTCTGTGGCAAATCAAAACCCACTGTTATTAAAGCAATCAGAGCAAGTAATGGTTACAAATACTTAAATATAATAAATTTCTAGTTGTTTCATATTTGCTATTCCAGCACAATGGCTAGTGTATGCGATATGGCATTTAGTACCAAATAGCACTGCATGCATTAAGAGATTTCTGACACAGTTCCATGACTATTCAATCATAAAATCATAAGATCATAGAATACCAGGTTGGAAGGGACCTCAAGGATCATCTGGTCCAACCTTTCTGGGCAAAAGCACGGTCCGGACAAGATGGCCCAGCACCCTGTCCAGCTGAATCTGAAAAGTGTCCAATGTTGGGGAACCCACCACTTCCTTGGGGAGATTATTCCAACAACTGATTGTGCTCATTGTGAAAAATTTTCCTCTTGTGACTAAAGTCACAAGACCTCTATTGACCAAAGTCTATATCAAATTATGATCTCTAATTTCTGTATTCTCAAACAAGAAACTCATATTGCATATAAAAAATAATGATCAGGAAAAACAGAGAAGAAAACCTCACCTAGTTTATGCAAAGTATTAACCAATCACTTACTGGTTTAAAACATTTTTTTCTTTTTTTTTTTTTCTGGAAGAACTTCCCTTGCGCTTACCAAATGCACTCTACAACACAGTGCATCTGCACAGTCTCCCAGTGCTCTCATTCTTTGAAGACCTGAGCATGACTTCTTCCTAACTAGGGTAGCTGTGGATGACTAATATAGGCGTTGATTGCAACTGAGGGGGAAAGTGTGGCAAAAGATTATGATGGTTAAAGGGGAGATACAAGGCCAGAGTTTCCAGCTAAGGCATATTGCACAGGCAAGGCACACTAAAGCCCAAGTACTGAATCAATATCTCTTGGTATAGTTTTGAAGATATGAAAAGATTAGTCTCACTCCTGAACAACTTGCATGACATTTACACAGAGATTTCATTCTGAAGGGGCTGATGAAAAAACTCTGTAGGTGAATTATATGATTCTTCTGCATCAATTCTAAGATAAGGAATAACATTAGATGAGAAAAAGGTGGGAGCTTGGGGATGGGAAAGCAAGGCAAAAGCACTATGTACATGAAAGTTTTGGAGAAAATGCAGAGACAGCTTCTTGCATATGTAATTGTGAACTCTTTTTTTAATAGTTTCTCTCTGCTGTAGGCAGCAACAACCCTTCCCTTCATAAGAATCAGCTATATCTTGGAATAATACCCAGAAACTCTTGTTTCCAGAACAGCCTACCTCCCTGTGGGGAAACATCAAATTTAGAAGACTCAGTGACTGGAGTTTCCATGGAATTGTTTCTGCAAAGAAAAGATGGTTTTGACTTCACAGAAAATACTGCTGGTCTGTGACTGTGAGTCACAGGAGATCTGTTGAAAACAAGGGGTTTTTTTTCCGTATTGCCTCTTCGCTTTTGCTAATATCCTATCACACCACAGTTCTGATAAATAATTCCTTGATCGGTGGTCGGACTGGACTTTGAAACTCTTGATCTGTGGTGACTTGCCATACAAACTTGTATTGAGACTCACTAACCCTTGTCATCTCTTAGCTTGCCATGTTCTTGTACTTCCTTCCTTCTCCAGTTTAGTAATGATCTGTCTTTTGTGTGAGACTTACTCAGAATCACAGAACCACAGAATGGTTGAGGGTGGAAGGGACCTCTGGAGGCCACTGTCCAACCCTCATGCTCAAAGAATGTCATCTACAGCCTGTGGCCCAGGACCATGTTTAGACAGCTTTTCAATATCTCCACGGATGGAGACTCCACAACTTCCCTGGACAACCTGTGCCAGTGCTGAGTCACCCTTAGAAGTAAAAAGTGTTTCTTTGTGTTCAGAGGAGGCCTCCTGTGTTTCAGTTTGTGCCCATTGCCTTCACTGGACTCTCTCCAATATGTCCATGTCTCTCTTGTACTAAGGAGCTCAGAACAATACTCCAGGTGTGGCCTCACCAGGGCTGAGTAGAGGGAAAGGATCACCTCCCTCGACCTGCTGGCAACACTCCTTCTAATGCAGCCCAGGTTATTATTATCCTGTTTTTTGCTACAAGGGCACATTGTTGGCTCATGTTCAACTTGGTGTCCACCAGGACTCCCAGGTCCATGTCTGCAAAGCTCTTTTCCAACTGGTTGGCCCCAGCATGTACTGCTGCCTGAGGCTGTTCCTCCCCAGGTGCAGGTCTTTGCACTTTCCCTTGTGGAACTTCATGAGGTTCCCGTCAGCACATTTCTCCAGCCTGCTGAGGTCCCTCAGCACTCCTCCCAGCTTTACATCATCAGCAAACTTGCTGAGGGCATGCTCTGCCCCATCATCTAGAACACTGATGAAGATATACAGTAACAGTCTTTTCCCATTATTGTAAAGAAAAAATAATATGGATTTGTAAAGCCAAGTCAGAAAGAAAACCTCTTCACTAGAGCTGCATAAGTTATACAAGAGCTTAGAGCTCCTGGGGCATTACAAGCACTCTGCATGGACACCCTGGGAACCCCATCTCATTTATGGGATCCACAAACCCGGGGATGAGTTGTGCATACTATTCCACAGGTTGGAAAATTATATTCCACAACCACACTGGCTACGTCAGTAAGTGGAGCCTGAAGACCACTGTCCTTGCCAGCCTCCGCGCTGTCAACCTGTAGTATTACTGCCAACCTGCCAAAGCAAAATACTGATGGACACTGTGAGGGACTTGTGATACTCGCATTCAGTCTCACATCAAGGAGGGATTTTGTTGACAATTGTGTCCTTGTCTCACTTCTTAGCTGAGCTGAATTTAATTAAAACACATTTCCTGAGAACATTTGATCACTGTTCAAGTAATCCTCAGCTTGCAGGCACAGAGTACTAAGGGCGCTTTACTCCCTGGCCTTGCACACTCCGCGTTCCTGTGCCATTTGACTTGACTGCAGCTGTATATCTGCATAAACCCACCCCTCTGGATTAGGTATGACAAGTCCCTGTTCCATAATAAGTAGAGCCCACTGAAAGACTGTAAAGCATGATCTTGCCTTTAATTTGGTACATAACTTAATGTGGTATTAGGACAAACTCCTAGCTGCATAAAAGAAATATTGCGATTACACATACCACAATGGTTCCCTTGTTAATGCTGCTGCTGCTGCTTGCTAAAAATTTGGCAGTGGCATTTCTCCAGATGTGCTACTCAAATAGCCATTTAGGACGGAGAATTTCCATCCTCTGCCTTATACAGTTTTATAGTTCTCATCCTTGTACATACTGGGCATTTCATGGAGGATAAATATATAAGATCATACTCTACTTTAATGGGTTTTGAAACCAAAATGTTTCTTTACAAATACTGCAGGAAACAAAATGACACCGGCAGTATAGCGCTGTCTCCTTTGTATCTGGCCAGGACTGAAATGGTGGTCGCTGACATTGCAAACAAATTTACCAATTTTCAGCTGTGTTGGTCTAATGAGTGCTTAAGGGATACCTTATGAAGGAGCTAAAGAAAGGAAGAACTTGCATTCAAGAAGGGCGATTAGTGTTGTGGGTTCCTGTGAAGCATTAACTTGACAGCCATGCACAAGTCAACAGCATTTTTGTTCTCTCCTCTCCACTGGGGGTATTGTTTCAAAGAGGGTCATCGGTTTGCAAGTCTGGCATTTACTTACATTGTTTAAAAATCTTACAAGACCCCCATTAGAATAATAGGTCCTGACATATATTTCCTAATTTGCTGTATGATATAACTACTGTGGACAACTGTAATCATACTCCAACTGCTGTTTCAGAAAGAGGTTTTTAAAAAATTGCTCCATTGATCTGAGATGTAATCTGCATCTGTGATGGTATAAACAATATGTCCTGTGGGATGACAGCATTAATATTTTATTAATAACTCCTTGCAGAGCCTCCTACGTGAGCTGTGGAATGTAAAAACAACCTTCATTAAAGCAGAGAATGAAAAATAAGAAGTCGATATATAAATAACCTTTAAGAAACATTTAGCCATTTCAACATTTCATAAGCTGCATTTCTGCTTAAGATTTTGGCTTTTAAACTGCAGGTTTGCTGCCCTGCATAGCATTTAAAGGATGCCTGCTGCCAACTTGAAACCTGGTCAGTCATTTTCAAGAAAACTGGATTATTTGGTTTGAGGGATCACATTTGTCAGCCTTTGAGGTTTGACAATCACGTTGCCTATTTTTAAAGGATGTTTTTCTCCTGAGCATCCATATGCTATAGTTTCACTCAAACAAAACCAGAAAACTGAGGGGGGAAATGCGCTGAAGTTTTTGGCCTTCTCTCCGTGGCACTGCACAGGCTTAATGCAATACATCTAATGCAGCCGGTGAAATAGGCTACGCAGCTGAAGATGAAAGCACTCGCAGGGGGAGATCCAGTGTTCATGGATTAAGTGCCTCTCTCTCTTCACTGGCTATACTGAAGGCAGGCACCTTTCAAAGGGCAGTCCAATCTGTCCAGTTCAATTAGTTCTCTCTTAATGGTAATGGGGATGATGGTCACAGATAATGTACCGCTGGCGCTGCACAAGTGGTTAGAGCACTGGGTGAGGAAGCAGTGACTTGAATTCCTGGGTTTATTCCTCCTGAAGGAGTCATGCCAGGACATTAGGAAAATGCCCAACCAGTAAAAGAGAGCAGTGGCTGTCCTTTCCAAAAAGGCTGGGCTGCTGTGGCCTCTGGGCAGCAAGCGACCTCAGCTCTCAAGGCAACAAGAAGCCTGACTTTCACCTTGTGGTTACAGCATTTAGTGGAGGGGAAGGAGGGCGAGGGAACAGCCTGAAGCCTGGTCTCTCCTTCTAGGTCTGGTTTTTGCCTGTTATTCAGAGACAATCTAATTTGAGAGGTTGGGAAGCTGCATCTGGAACCTCAATTTCAGTAAGCTGTGCTAATTTGCAGGAAAATTGCACCATACTACAGAAAAAAGAAAGGAGCTGTAGGTTAGATAGAGTAGTTACAGTTCATGCAGGCGCTTGCAACTTTGGAGACGGTAAGCTGTAAACTTTGAAGTGTGTAAGATGGAGAGTGCAAATAGGTAAAAAGAAATCTGAATGTATTTCAGAAGGGTGTTATAATGGAAAAGTATTGTTTGACAGTATATTTCATTTCACTTTAACTGACAGCAGTGGATGCTTCCCTTGAAAACAAAAACCCCAACAAGTGATACTTGAGCCTGATGAACATGGTATGATGCACTTATGCAGAGACAGACAGCCCTGCTCCTCATACACACCAGCACTTCTGTGCTCCACTTCCAGAAAAAAGCCAGTGATTTCTGATAACTAGAATAGCCACTTCATGGGTTATAGAAACATGTCAGAGGGAAGAAGAAAGATGTTTGGGAAGTGACAGAGACATTTTTTTGCTGATTGCAGCTCTGTCTTTAAATCAGCCAAGTGCATAAGCCTGTAAATTGCAGTATCTTCAGTTCCCAGTAACCTCAAGGGACTGCTTAGCTAGAATCAGGTTCTAAATGTGTGTATTATTATACCTTAGGTTAAAAGAGCATCTACTTAAATGTACTTCTATAGTGTGCCAGTTTATTATAAAAGTAAATACAAAACTTACACAATTATGTGATTGCTCTGGGCTGCTCAGCAAACAGAAAGTGGTTTGTGTTTTAAAGAACATATATGAAAGGGTGACGAGGATATGCGGGTGCAAGCATGACCTTTAAAAAAGTGACTACAACTGTCTTTTGTAGATCTGCTATTGTTGCGTTGGTTTTGTTTGTAACCACTCCATCTCTAGGCATATATTCTGGCGCCATTATGCAGTATCATTATGACACACAAAAGAAACCTAACATTATCCTCCCAGGGACACAGATTCATCATACACCACCGTGCAGTCACCTCTGGGAATATTATAAGGAACTCATCAGCTAGGCAGAAAGCAAAAAAGTGTGACATGAAGGAAACTGATTCACCAAGGACAAATGCGTGAGCACCGATGATGCACTGTGCAGCTTGAAGGAAGCTGTGGAGGTGTTCTGAAACAGCACACTGGCAAAACCTGATTTCTCATGTTATCACGTTAACGTAAAATGTGAATGCTAGGACAAATACAGAGCGTCCACTAGAAGCCATCAGTTGGGTGAACAGGGGATGCTGCCCGGCTGCATTGCCATGGCAGGACTGCCAAAGGCTTGATGAAACAACAGGCTCTGCTAGTCCACACCGTGCCCACAAATACAGAGGAGGCTAAAAGCAGGACAAATGCAGAATATCCAACCCTCCGGCAGCTCTGACAGGAAAGTCAGCAGGTTCCAGCTGCTGACAGTCCAGCTGGTCAGAGCTGCTCAGCAGCACGAGAGAAAAAGCACTGCCAGCCCTCAGACTCTACTATAAAGTTTTTCCCTCAGACAGAAGCAAGGAGCATGCATGACTGCAGGCTTGCAGTAGTCCAAGAGACAAAAAATGAAAACAATTTAATCTCAAATTGTCTGCAATAAATGTCCAAATAAAAGCAAAACACTTCTTTAATGTCTATGCAAAGCAAATGAGTTTGGGTTTACAAGACAGGATCCAAAAGCTTTGGAGGAGTCAGTGATTAATAAAACTCACAAAAAGTTGTGAACTTAAGAGTTACAAGAAATCTTCCATGTCAAATTTGAATTGTAGATGCAAATCAGACAAGCCCTAGAAACAAATCTGAGTGGCTTAAGAAGTTTCTGCCCCACTGGATCCCACTGTATTTCCATTCAAAATAATTACAGTAGTCTACATCACCCAGATAACATTAAATTAATTCTACACATATTTTATGTCAGAGTGCAGTGGTAAGAGCTTGCCCAAGAAACACTTGCCCTAGACAGAAAGTGAGCTGATAAAATAAAAACCAACTCATCCTTCCAGGTTCCAGATCCAAAATGAGGACACATTAGGGCTTTCAGAGGAAAGACTGCCATTTTTTTTTTCAGAAGAGAGAACCATTTTTCTGGGTCTCATAAAAACCACATTTTTGGAATCCTCCCTGCACTCCTTCCTCCCATAGCCTCAAACAGTCAAAAATAGGGAAATGACCTAGAAGAGAAAATAATTTTATTAGACAAGTGGTTCATGATTAACAAAGTAGTTAAGGACTGAAAAGCTGTGTAACTTCAGGAATGGTTGGTACTATTCTCCTTGTCTATGCAACCACACATACACTAGGTGCTGTTTGAAAGATTATTAAATAGGGTCTTAAGTTGCCCCAAAGCATCACAGATGTGTAAGACTGAAAGGTCATCTGGGTCCCTTCCTTCATTACAGGGTCAAGTATAATTAGACTATCCCTCACTAGTGCTTGTCTTCCCCATTTTTTTGCAAGAGCTTCAATCAAAGGGATTCCACAGCCTTCCTAAGCAACCTGAGTTTAGCTATTCTCACAGTTAGTTTTTCCTAATATTGCACCTAGACCTTCTCTTCTGCAAATTAAACTGATTCATCCTTGTCACTTCAGTGGAATGGAGAGCAACTGATCACTTTGTAACAACTTTTAAATATTTGAAGACTGTTATCATACTCCCTTTTCTATACCAACTAATTTCCTTCAGTTTTTTCCAAGGAGTTTGGGCTTTCTTACACTCCCATCATTCTTTTTGCTTCTTCTCTGGGTCTTCTCTCAATTTGTCACTGTCTTTTCTACAAGTGTGCGGCCCAAGGATGAATACAGAAGTACAGCTGAGACCTTCCTAGTGACAAGTAGAGCAGAATAATTGCCTCCCATGCCTTATACATCATTCCTGTTAAGTCACCTCAAAATGCATGTTTTTTGCAGCACCAGCATATTGTTAATTCAGACACAATTATAGCTAACTGCCATACAGCCACCTAACCAGACAGTTCCCATTCTGCACCTACATGCTTGATTTTCTTTCCCCATTGGAATATTTTGTGCTTACTGTTACCTTGTATTGACAAATTCTATTTGATTTCAGAACATTTCTCCAATTCATCAAGCTCATTTTGAAATCTGATTATGTCACCAAAAATTCTTGCAACTACCAGCATGGTTTCCTCCATGAATTTGCAAATGCCTCTTTCTTCTGTTATCCGAGATATTAGTGAAAATACTGAAGGATATCACATCTAGGAAGAAGCTTTGTTGGATATATCTTGATACGCTCTATGAAATTACTTTGTTTTCCCATTGCCATTAATTTTGTAAAAATCTCCCTCATTCTTGGTTGTGCAGAAAAAGCTGTACTTGCGTGCACTAATTTGGGTCTGGTACTACCATAGACTGAAACAATAGCTCTGGGAAGTGTAAACTGAGCCATTCATCTTAGTGAGATATTAAATATGAAGTTTCAGGACAATTAAATGTCAACATTAATTTTCACTGATGATCAACTTTGTAGAATCAAGCTAATACGCTTGTAATTTCTCTTATAATGTAAAATAATGAGGAGTCTGCACAGGGACAGCTAATTGCCATTGGGTATTATAGAGTGATTCCTCATCTAACTGCCAAACACTCCTAGTTTTGCCATGATAATTTTTCCAATCATTTAATAATTTTCACACACTGAAAGTAGAATACATATTCGCAATGCATTTCTGAGTATTTTTGCTAGCCACTGCTAAAATCCATACATTTAAATTTTGTTTAGAAAGATACTCCATTGTTAATGTGATATAAATTGGTCATAACTATAATGTAGGACTGATTTGAAGTTCAATTTTAAGTCAAGGGATATCTTTTCACTGATTTCAGTTGCCTTTAGATGAGGCTGTTAGACTAAAGTTTGAAATTTGAATATAGGTAATCAGTTGCGGCTGTAAAATTTAGTACTTACACAGCAATAATTAAAATGTTATTTACATAGAAATTTATCTGCGGGTGATAGCATAATAAAGTTGCTAACTGGGTACTTAATATTCATACAAGTATTTATTTTAAGACTATAAATCATTGCGATTTAATGATGCTTGAACAGGAAATAAACTTTCAACATAAGCGATACAGAACACTTTATGAGCCAACTTCCTTATATTGACTCACGCTTATAAAGTCAATGGAATTAAAGCGAGGCTGAATTCGCCTGCAGAATATGAATGAGGACATAGCTGGCTGTTTAGCTGGTATCCAAGTTCAGATATCTTGGGAGACAGAAAGAAAGAAGGAAAGAAAGAAGGAAGGGAGGGAGGGAGGGAGGGAGGAAGGAAGGAACAAACGAATGAACGAAGGAACAAATGGAAGTCTTTGAAAAACTGGAAATTGTGTAATTGTGCTGAATAGATCAGTAAATACCCCAAATTGTCGCCACAGTATCTAACAAATCAGTACTTTCACTTGTTTGGTAAATACGAGAGAGGGAGAAAATAGTAAGCAGCAGTAAATGGGAGGTACTAGGCTGTGTGTCTGCAGGAAACCGGAGTTTCTCTGTTCTGCTGATTCCACCTACTGATGACATGACGTGTGAAAACACGCCATCACAGGGAGGTCCAGTATGGCATATGGGAAAAACAGCTGACCTTCAGAACTGAAGTAGTAAAAATGGCATGAGATTCAACAATGCAATTTGCAAAATCATACATTTAGAGACTACTAGTGGGAGTTTTTGTTACTACTGAGAATCCCACTATAGGAAAAACATGGGGGAGGAGGAGAATCAGACCATGTCTGACAGTCTCAGAGGACTGTAAACAGACAGTATGATGGAAAGCCGAGCGTCTTCTGAAGCTCTAACCAAGCAACTCCAAGTAAAGATAGGAAAGTATTAATATCTCTGCACAAAGTCCTGGGGACAGTTCATCTGGGATAAGTGCATGAGATGCTGGACACCCATGTTGAAGACAAAAGAATTTTAGCCAAAGCATGGGTGAGCAGTAAAACCTAGTGCAGTGATGAAAAGGGGACAAGAGACTATCTTGGCTTAATTTAAAAAACAAACAGGAGATGGATATCGGTGCTGGTAAATATTGGCAATAGAAAAGAACTCTCCAAAAACCAACCAAACAAACCAATTCTATTAGAAGAACCAGAGGACCTCAATGGTCCGCTAATACAGCTAGCCTGGAAATCTAGATAAGGTTTAAAAGTCAAGAGTGAGTTTGTGAGACAGTCTTTCAGTAGAACTATGAAGCGAAGTATCACAGTGTTATATATATAACCGTTATAACCGTGTTCAATTAATTTTATGCAAGAGTTAGATGGTATGATTGCCTGTAACAGCAAAGTGTTGGAGTTGGGGAATCCATATCTGGTCCCAATAAGAAAAGCCGGAACAGTTCAATGAAAGGAACTTAATCACACTGGAAAATCCTGCTGACACCGTTCACAAGGGCTAAAGCTGAGCAACTGTGAGAAGAATATTTTTGTTTGTATGAAGCATTTATCAGGGAGACAGACCAAAGTACACTGTACCTGGGAGCTCTTCTCTGTATGATCACTGAATCTGATGCAATGTGTTTCCAGTCTACCTAACCATTTGTTGAAGAGAGTGTGACCAACTTACCCTGAAACAAGTGACTGGAACAGAACTTACTGGTAGCTTATTATTTGGAACAAAGGCATTTATTCATGTTTATGTTTGAAATCTGTTTATGAAGTGAATGATACATTTTAGAGACAACAATATGACTCAGTTGCATGGGATTTCAAAGTGGGTTTCTTAATCTGTTGGCGTTTTAAAAAAGATTTTGCTATTTCAGCTACAAATCTATCTACAGGCTGCTAGCTATAAACCTGAGGCTTGAAAAACAATGTCTTCTGATGGCTGGATGCAGGATGTACTTTATTTGTATTGACTTTCACACCAGGAAACCATATCAAAGAAAAGCTTTTCTGCTAATAACAATATTTCAGATTGAATAATAAATTATGGGGAAATAGAAAACACCTTCAAATCTTTTTCTAGAAGGTAGTTAATGAATACAGCACAGTGTAAATCTCACTGTTCTTCATCAGCATTTACATTTATGTGCTGACCTGCTGAGTTGGCAAGCTCACCAGCAGGTTTGTATATGTAACATATATGTAACTTGTAACACATCTATAGATACACCAACACTCTCACAAATGAAGGGACAAAGAGAATATTCTTAATTGATTGATGGTTTTTATGGTACCGAATTGGGGCCAATCTTATACAGAATATGCACCAAAAAGTACCTCTCGTTATGTTCTGTTTAACTGTGATAGAGCAGGTAAGTGCCTTCCCTCACCGTATGTTCCTGTAAAACGTGCGGTGGGTGCGCTGGCTTTTGTGAACCCTTGCAGGCATGCCAGCTCCACGCACCACGGTAACCACGCTGGAGAGTGTCCCTGACATTTAGGAAAAGGCAGCTGGGAGAGACTCCAAGATAGCCAAGGAAACACTCAGCCGGCTCTTTCTGCATTAGTTACTTGGGAGGAGAAAGAGTTTCTCCTGGAAACACAGGAGATAAAGTGGCAAACTGACAGTTACTTCGTGCAGCCATTAATGAACGTCAGGGAGAAGCAGGCAACAAAACACTATACAGAAATTTGATGGTGGGAAAAAGAAGAACTTTGTAATGCAAAAGGGAAACAAGTCGTGGCTGCACCATAAGAGAGGAAATAAGCCAATATGACAAAAAGTGTCAAATGGAAAGGGTAGGAAGACTTGTTCTAGAGAAAGGGATGGAGTGAGAAGACATGGGAAGTCATCCAGAAAAGCTCTTTTCAGCACATGCTCCACAGCTTCTCTAGACAAAGCAAATTATTAGAAAGGGAACTTCAGATGTGTGATCAAGCCACCGCAACAAATTATCATTGGTTCCTTGTATGCAGAGGAGAATGAGTAGACCTCATTTCAATCAGATACACGTGGTATGGTCATATTAGGACTGGCAGGTGTAGAGATCTCTTCTTGGTGGTTTAATGTGTTGGTAAAGATTAGCTACGGTAACATACTGAACCTGTTTGAAGCAGGTACTTACTACTGAAGAGAAAGAATGGTTGCATTATTTAACGTATGTGTGCCCTCCCCAGGAAAACATGTCACATACTGTCTATTGCCTGTTTGTGCTGGTCGCCTTCGATCTGTTGTGGATACTCTGGAAGCAGGTAAAATACAGATTCAGGAGGTAATGTGCTAGTGCTCCTATTCAGAGCGCTCTGTTCACACATGCCACAGCCCTACTGTAAAGCTAGGTTTCACGAGGATACATTTGCATAATAATAAAAAATCCTTGCTTGTAATTTTTCACTGACTAGCACTCCAGCCATAAATATTTGCTTTCCTGAAAACTGACAGAAAAAATACAGCTGAAAAAAAAAAAAAGAGATTGATCATACTGTACTGCGTATATACAAAGTAGTCAGAACTTGTACAAGCAAGCAGAAAATCCACTCTGTTCTGAAACAGGAGAAAAGAATTTATGAGCCATTTGCCCAGTATTCCTAAATACTCCAGCAACAGTATTTTTTTCAGTTTTTCCCTTTTAGTTACTTAGGCAGGGTAATGCAAGGTGGGTTTTTTGTTGTTGTGTGCTTGTTTTTGCCATTAAGTCAGTAAAAATAATTGTTGGCAGTCTATGACCATGCACCCAAGCCCTGAATTGACTCCTTACACAGCTAGGGAAATAACAGAAGTTTGAAAACGAATTTCCAAGTCCTTACATGTAAATGGTTCTCCTCTTTTCCAGCATTCAACGCATTGTCCCTCTCTTTACTTTTCCATTTTTAACATCTTCATTTTCTTAACTGCCTTTTAAAAATGTCTCTGGTTAACACAGTTTTCATCAGATAAAGCTCACTGACAGAGAAGGCACTGACAGAGAAACACCACGTTCAGAGGGAAACAGCTTAACTCTTAAATGCAGCATTTATGATAAATAATGGAAGAAGAGAGTAAATTGTTTCTGTGGCTCCTAAAATAGGATCAATGCCAGGCAATATCAGATCAAGCCATAGTTTAATTTCTCATAAAGAAAGCTCTTCGAAGAGAGCAGAAAGAGGCCACCACAGGATGAATATGGAGTTTGTTGCAAGCACAACTGTTGAAGCATAGCAAGAACTAGCTGAATATGTATGCAGCTAGATGCCCTGACCCGGCTTTTCACAAAACAGGACTTTGTGCACCTTTCACAGCTGAAAGAGATACTCAGAACTGAACTTCTGCAATTCTGGCAACCAAATAATGGAGGGAACAGTTCAGCTGATAAATCTAGTGGATGTTCAGTGCCACAGCCACTTTCCCGTGGACTGCTGCAAATTAACAGTTATAGGCTTTGACAGCTTTCAGCAGGACTTTCTCCACAAGAAAGGATGACTTTGAATGTGGAAGAGTGGTTTCATATGCGCCACAATTGTAGAAAAAAGGCAAAGGGAAGAAAGGCTGTGAAATTCAAGGACAAGTACAGGGGCACAGAGCCTTAATTTGGAATCATATACTTTCTTTGGTATGTAAGCAGCTTTTCAACATGCCCGCTATTTCTTCAGGGTGGTGTGGAAAGTTCGCTACCCTGGTAGAGAAATAGAGCACAGACTTCTTTGGGAAAACTTCCAAGAATGGATCTCCCCATTGTAAATAATGAGCTGCGTAACTGTCCTGTATGATTCAGGTTTCTTAGAACTGTGCTAATGTGCCAGTCATGATACTGCATGTAAGCCAACTGTACATAAATAAACACCACATAGCATCCCTCAGAAATTCTTGACAGAAAGTATTCTGTGTACAAATAAAAATGACTTCTGCCCCTTTGCTAATTTACCCTCTTTGTCATGAATTACTACCACTTACAGCAAGCCTGCAGACGGAACGAGCTATTGCTGACACCCGCACAACCTCCTGGCCTTCACAACACTGAGCAGGTGGAAAGAACTGCAACAACCCTGCTAATGCTCCACAAGAGAGGACAAAGTCCAGCCACCAAGATACAAACTGGGCTGGCTCAAACATGCAGCTGAAGACAAGCAGAAGCTTATTTTTATCTCTGAAATGAGAAGGTGACATTCTATACACATGGCAGGGGCAGACCTATGGAACTGGAAGCGCCATTTCTACAAGTTAATTTTAGAAAGGTCAGGATTTTTCAGTGGTTTAGGTGGTTTTTTTCAGCAAATGCTGACTTGTCTAAAATAAAACTGCTGATGGGTTTCCCTCATTTCTCAATTTGAAAAGTTTTGGAAAAAATATTATTTTGCGGGGAAAAAAGTCACATTATAACACTTGAAAATTCCAAAGTACAGCATGAAAACGTGGTTCAAGTTCATTTACAGTAACTTGCAGTAACCTAGCATTTAAAATTTAGAAACTGAAATGTATGCGCTGCCCCTCCTATGCTCCGCTTAACTAAGTCAGGCGCACTTGCAAAATACCAAGCGCACATCCCTCACCGAGCTTGCGGTGGTTGCGGCTTCAGGGGCATCTGAGCCTACATGAGAGCTTTCTGCTGTCAAAGAAGGAGGCCACACTCCTCCTACCCCCTCCTTCTCAGGATCCTTCCTCTTACCCTTCACCTTCCTTCTCTGCCTGCTCCCAGCCCCACAGACTTGTCTCACTATGCCCTTTGGAGGACTGCTTTAACCCTTATTGACCCATGGAAAAACCATCTAGAAGGGTTTGTTTGTTGAATTAATGAGTTACAGCAAGGTCGTGAATGGCTTCAAAGTTGTGAGTACATTGCACAGAATTAGTTATTGCCCTTATTGCGGTACATTAGCAAACTGTGCATACTGAAATGAATGGCATTTGAATACACTAGGAAAAAACCCAAAACCTGTTATAAACACAGCAGAACAGTCTTTGAGTAAAAATGTTCATAAGAAAGTCCTGAACATATAGGCTGTAGCAGGTGAGTAAAGTAAGGCCTTCTGTAAACATAAGCAATGGGAGAATTATTTGCTAAACTTTATTCTAAACTTTAGAAATCCATAAATCATATTGATACGGAGGTGACGATGATCTCAAAGTAATCATCTGTGCATTCTGTAAGCAAGTAGTCCTCAAGAACATATCCTTCCCACTGCAGCACCGATTGAATGCACTTGTAAACGAGAAATCTTTCAGTAGTATATACATGGGGATACTTCTATGATTGTTTTGAAGGGCAAAGAGGCTTAACCAGAGGCTGTAGTCTACTGTGAGATATCCACAATCTGCTTTTTTCATTTTACTTTGGTGTATTCCCAAAGACAGCGCTCCTAAAAAACCTTTTAATTTCCAAACACATTTACTTAATGGGTAGTCTCTACATCTTTCTGACCCCTGGCCAGACCTTATCAAAACAGCAGTGCCACACTATGCAAATACCCCATGATTTGATTTCGGCACTTCTGAAACCAGCCCTCCTGCGTTTGAATAAGCTAGTTGATGCTCAGAATAAGATGCTGCGCAATTTCTGAAAATGAGCCAGCTGTTTCCTTCACTTACAGCATTTAAGGAGTGAAATGGGGGATGGAACAGGTCTTATCAGAGCTCCTTATCAGGAAACTCTGGCAAACAGATCACTTAAATCTTTATTGGCAGAAAAATCCTAATTTTATGAGTGAGGAGCCAAATATGAATACCAACACATGGTTCTTCATATCTGTCCTACAAGCATCCGACTTTGAAAGGTCCTTGAATATGGGGTCCAGTGCTCTTAGCTCCCCTCCAAAAAAACCCCTTGTGACAGTTTTCCACTCAGTTTATCCTACAAATATCGACTGAATCAAAGCTAAACAAATTGCACTTTGCTGCTAGTAGCCTTCTACTGCGCAAAGATGAGCTCTCCTGATTGAAAAGAAAGGTTGTTTGAAACAGACTCTTCCGAATCATACCACTTCATATGAATTCAAAAGTCTGATCACAAATATAGTGAATATATATCTTATTTGTGCTGGAAAACATGCTTTGTGTTGTTGATTCAGTACACTGAGGTATCTTAAAAGGGACTTCGCTATGGCCAGCAATGCCAGCATGTAGCTTCCCGCTTGAGGACACCTTGTCTCTTTTATGTGAACAGATGCATAACACTGTAATTTCTGTTGCTGAATCATCAGCCTTCCCAAAACCATAATAATGTCATGGGCTTTTTAATTAATGAGCCTGTGAATTTGATGAAAAAACACCGGAAATATGAGTGACTGTGTGATCTGGGGGATGTAAATACATGTAATGCGCTATCATGCAAGAAAAGGTATGACAGCCTCTGAAGCATAAGGTCTACTAAAAAAGAAAAGACCCTCTGCAGAACTATTTTTACATGAGTTAATAAAAGAATGCAGGTTATTTTGATTTCTTATGCTGTGCCCTTTACAGAAGGAACCCTCAGGGCCCAAAAGTACAAGCTTTTCTTTATTACCCACAACAGATATAGCACATCAGTCATGATTATACTTGGTGAATATAAAACACAAAGTGATTTATTTCACAGGAGGTGATAAAAAGACCAGATCATCTCATAAAGTTATGCTAACACTGCCATGGTAGTTAGCTAGCGAGTAAAAATGTGATCTTAATTTGGTATGCATAATTTCCCCAGAGCACGGTTTTAACCACGCAGTGAAGGTGGAAGGTTTCATCAGCTTTTGGCCAGGGCTCTCTTGGAGACGTTTCAGCTTGGTCTGGTAGCACTGTCTATTAAATCAGTCAGTTCAGCAAGCAGCTCCTGGATCCCGCCGCCAGCAGGCTCCTGCTGGCGCCTCCCGCTCTCCCACACAGCCTGATCCTCAGGGTCTGGCTCCCAAAATGGCTCCTCCATCATCCTCCACCCTGGCCTGCAATGGACAGGACCCAGACCCTCTACCCTCTAGCTCCCTTTGCCCTGCCTCTGGAGCTGCCTCATAAGGAGGGTGCACGGGTGCCTACAGCCACACAAACACTCTTCAGCACAGCTTCTTCTCCACTGCAGCTGCAGGGCAGAAAGCAACACCTGCATGCTTGGCGTTGTCCATCCTCCCAGCAGATGGCTGCTGAACAGGGAGACAGGGTGAGGATGAGGGGAGAGCCCGAAACTTTCCAGTTTACCAGGATCAAATTGTGGGGTAATAGAAGCAGGAGATGTTTCACAAAATAAGTAGCATCAGCTACCAATGTCAAAATCATTTTCTTGAGTCACGGCTGAGATACTGAAGATCCTTGCTCACTTTTTAGGCTGAGCAAAAAGCAAAAGACTCCGGTAAATTATTATGGATGTAAGCAACAACCTACTTTCCCAGAAACTTTATGAGCAGTGACTTTGCAGTAGAATCTCCTCCGTACTCAAAGATGATAGAACAACATTTGAAATTAAAACATTAGATCTTGTTTGGGCAAGAAAGAGAATGACATTTTCTCAGTACCACTGAAAATAAGGCCATTTTCATTTCCAAGCCAAACTACAGGCATCAACATTTGAAGCCATCAGTTCCAGGACTTGGTGTGGCAAAACCAGCCTTTCAACTGACACCAAAGGTTTTGACTGTGTACTGACAGTAATGGGGAATGATAAACTAGGGGGATATCTCCAGGGGGTGTTGAATCAGACACAGAATGATAACAATTTTGAACTTAACAAGACTAGTTCAATGTTCAACATGGGAGCAAAACCAACAAATCATTACGTTTAGCCGTTGTTATCGTGGGAAGTGTTGGTGCAAGGGCCAGAAAAGCATCATTAACGTACTGCCAAGTATTACTACTGAGATTCAGCAGATATAAAAAATTATCTGAAAAGCTCAGAATTAATTATCCTGATAGACAAGGAGTTGTGTGTGAGTCAGCAGTGTGCCCTTGCAGCCAGGAAGACCAAGAAAGTACAGGGCTACATCAGCAAGAGTGCAGCCAGCAGGACAAGGGAAGTGACTATCTGCCTCTACTGCACAGGAGTGAGGTGACATCAAGGATGCAGAGCAGTTTCAACTTCCTGGCCAACCCAGTATGAGACGGATATTAACAAACTAAGGATCACTGAGATGACCAAGGGGTTGGAGCACTTCATGTACGAAGAGAGGCTGAGGCACCCAAGTTTGCTGAGGCTGGAGAAGAGAGGGGAGCCTAGCTGAAGTCTACTGCTATGCAAGGGCAATCTACAGAGCAGTGCACAGGGAAAGGGCAAGAGGCAAGGGTCACAAGTTGGAATAAGAGAAATTGCAGTTGGGTAAATGAAAAAAAGTCTTCAAAATGACAGTGGAACACACTGCCCAGGCTGCAGCATCTCCCTCCTTCGAGATTTTCAAAACTCTGCTGCATGAGGTCTGAACAACCTGCTTCAGTTTTGAGGTTTGCTCTGCTTTGAGCAGGGGGTTGGACCAGATGGCCTCCAAGAGCCACTTTAAACCTAAATTATTCTGTGATTCATGAATCTTCTCCCCAGAGAAAAGGGAAATATGATTCACATTCTGCTTGCAAACAACAAAATTGTTCTTTGAATACCCAGAGACCCAAGAGTTTTTTCTAAAGTCACCCTTTGCTCAAGACCAGAGTTGTCAGTATTTACAAGGCAACTGTGTACCAGTGTATCGCATAGTGAATGGCAGCGCAAACTGAACTTCATACCCCTGAATGCTGAGACAAAGAATACCGAACTGGCTGTGCTATTCATTTACATAGTAAATTCAATTTTTAAAAACCCTCAGCTTTTGTAATTCTTGGAAGGCTGTTTAGGATTTCTTGCTGTTTGCAAAATTCAGGTTTGTTTTTTTCCCTTAAACCATGTAACTTTTTGACGTGAACAAGAACCCAAATCCCAAGAGTAAAAACCCAACAGAAAGAAATTTCACTGGAAAAAACAAAATCTTCTTTGTGGTGTCACTTGATAATTCTACATGTGAACATTCAGACTTGGAGTTTTCACGGACTACTCTCAACCAGCCATGTTAAAAAAACCAAACCAGAGAACAGCATTATATCATTCCTTCTGGCAAAAACAATGCAGACAAACAAAGCATCAATAAAAATTAATCTTTCACCTGTATGATAGAGCAATAACTGAAGCTCATACTGCTCGCTTTATCATTTGAAATAATATGAGATTGCCCAACCTTAGTGGTGTAGCTAAATAATGGCTAAATGATCTTTGGTCATCAGTTAGTATGTAACTCATTTGAGGAAATGAATTTTCTCAGTAGACTTGTTTTTTCTACAACAAAAAAGGTTGAGTTCACTTATGGTATATGACATAATTTGAAAATATTCACGTTGTTATAAAATTTTTATGTTTATCACTGTTTGAACGAAAAATACAATGAAAGGTTGTTAAAATAAAGTCATTTTACTAATGAACTAGCTTCAAGAACCACTTATTCCTGAAAAAAATTGGACGCATCTGTAACGTGCACTTGCACTTTCCACTTCTTTAACACTGTATTTGTTTATGTAAATATATGCAAAGTCAGGACACAAAAAACTTAAAATTCATGCTTGCAAAGGCAGGATTTGTCTATGGCTTAAAGCAGAGCCCTTAGAAGTACTACAAAATGTTTCCAGTAACATTCATGCCTTCATTAGACATTTACCCGAGAGTCAAAATCTGACGATGAGTCACATAAATTACAGTATGCGAAATCACTTTATTATGAAACTTCACCTTCAGAAATTGCACAATTTCAGCAGGTATGATTCAATTTATTTCTCTAGTTCCATTTTACTTTCATGTCATAGCACCATCCCAGTAAAGGATTGTATTGACCCACTGTGGCTAATGTATCTGAAATTTCTTATTTGATATAAAGAGTTACATCTGAGTTTACCAAGGCAGTTAGATTTTTCTTAGTTATGGTGGATTAACTCAATGCTTGCAGGATCCCAAGGCCCACTCATACCACTCCACTGGCACACAGAGGCTAATTTTTCAGGTCTTTCAGTGAGCGGGTTGTAAGACAGAAGAATATAACTGGTATCTAAGGAAAGGATGAACTGACAAAGCATAGGTCACCTATTCAGAAATGTGCATGTTGGTCTATGCCTCAAAACCGTAAGTTTGAGCTAGGTATAGCAGTTATACATACAGTACTTGATATTGCTTGACCCTGGAATAAAATGATTAGATTAAAATAAATAAATACATTATTATAAATAAATGAGATCAAAATCAATATGTCTCAGCTTCTAGAGTTCTGTGCCTCGAACACACAATATTAAAATTCGTAATTTTTCTTCAAATTCGGGAAGACTGTGGTTTTTTAAGTGAAAGCTGACTTCGTGTATCCCCTTCATGCCATGAACCAATTACCTGGTATTTCAGGAAAGCAACCACGTACCACACCACTCGCAATACAGTTGGCAGCCCTAGACACGGAGTACCTGATTTGCATATAGCCACCCTGCACCCCCCAAAAAAAAAAGCTTTGAAAATCCATGTATGACCCTGCCTGGAGCTGGCTGCCTTATGCGTGTGGGGACACGCTGAGCCTGCGCGGCAGAGGGCCTGGGAGGTGGCAGGACCTGGGGCAGGGTGCCGCAGGGCTAGGATGCTGCAGGAGCAGGGTGCTGCGGGGGGAGAAGGCTGCGGGGGCAGGATGCTGCAGGGGCAGGATGCTGCAGGGGTAGGATGCCGCAGGGGGAGAAGGCTGCGGGGGCAGGATGCTGCAGGGGTAGGATGCCACAGGGGGAGAAGGCTGCGGGGGCAGGATGCTGCAGGGGCAGGATGCTGCAGGGGTAGGAGGCTGCAGGGGTAGGATGCTGCAGGGGTAGGATGCCGCAGGAGGATGCTGAGGGGCAGGAGACTGCAGCGGCAGGGTGCTGCAGGGGTAGGATGCTGCAAGGGCAGGAGGCTGCAGGGGCAGGATGCTGCAGGGGTAGGATGCTGCAGGAGGAGAAGGCCGCAGGGGGAGAAGGCTGTGGGGGCAGGAGGCTGCAGGGGCAGGGTGCTGCAGGGGAAGGATGCTGCAAGGGCAGGAGGCTGCAGGGGAAGGGTGCTGCAAGGTAGGATGCTGCAGGAGCAGGACACTGCAGGGGCAGGGTGCTGCAGGGGTAGGATGCTGCAGGAGGAGAAGGCTGCAGGATCAGGAGGCTGTAGAGGCAGGGTGCTGCAGGCACAGGAGTGTGCAGGGGCAGGAGGCTGCAGGCACAGGAGGGTGCAGGGGCAGGAGGCTGCCGCTCAGGGCGCACAGTGCTGAGCGGGGCTCCTCTCACATTCGGCCACCCCACGCACCACACGCACCTGACTACAGAGGTCTGAGCAGGGAGAAGGGCTTTGCCAACAGCAGTCACCAGGGCAAGGCACATGAAGTGAGATGACTACAGGAAGGTATCTCACATGTTAAGAGAGAACCAGCAGGTCTGAATCCTCCGGCTTGCGGAGTCTGTGCTGTTTTGCCATCCAAAATATCCAGTAAACATGACCTGCGGCTGCTGCAGCTCTATGGGTGCTCTGTGCAGGCTAGGGAAGAGCTCCATCCTCCGATATCTCATGCAAAGCCTATTCGCTATTCTTTAAACTCATAAATTGCCCTCTGGTCGCCTGTAATCCTTGAGGCTTATCCCTGCATTCCCCTAACTGCAATATTAAAAAATGGATGGGTTTTGAACATGAAATATTGTATTGATCGATCTTACGCTTGGATTTTGCAGTACAATGCGTGTAAGTGGGAGTTTTCATTATAAATCTCATTTTGAAGGGTTTATGACTAGCCTGTTTCAATTCTCTCTAGGCTCAAAACTTGTTAGATGTCTTTTACCCTGAAAGATAAAAAATGTCTCAAAAATAAGAAAGAGAGTGACAGAAAGAAAAAGAATGGTGTAACTTTCTTCAACCACAGGAACATATTTTGAATCAAATATATGAAACACTGAAATTTGACAGTCCTTATTTCTTTTCATAAATTGGTGGTTTTTGAAACAGTAACTTAAATCATTAAAAATCTAAGAATCTATGCACATCCTCAGGAAGTCACTTCTGGGTAAAATAAACCTATCATTTAGGACAAAATTACCTTTTCAATATTACTGGAAGCGGCTTGATTTACAGAAGAATCTAGGAGACAAATTGTGAGTTTCCCATAGTCCTTCTGTGATGAGGCAAAGGTGCAGAATTTAAGGGTATACCTTTCTTACTTATGCAAATGAGAGCCAAAATGACTGTTTTTTTAGGAGAATCAGGGTGGGAGCTGGAAAGGATGCTCAGGTGCTCAGAAGCAAAGTGCAGAAGTTCATATGCAGTATATGGATATGTTCTTACCCAGGTAACATGCTGTGCCTTGTTTCCACCTTTCTGTCTGCTTTTCAAACTTGCCAAAACAGTAATATTCAGATGATAAAAGAGCACCTAAAAATTTATTGGCCCAGCCTTTATCAGGTAAGTCATGTCTCAGGTTTAAGGTTTTAAGGGTGAGAACTTTCTCTTTCCAAAAGTAACAGATGTAAGAAATTAAAATAGTCTCTCCTGTTGTAACATTCCTGCAATTTTTCAGACTTCATTTCCTACATTTTTACTTTAGCAATTGTCTAGGCATACGGAAAGTGGTATACAGACATAACAGGCTCCTGAAGTTATAACAATGAATATGAAAATATCAAAGCAAAATAAATTCTTCAAGAGACAGTTTTGCTTACCTGTATATGACCAATCAATCTCTTCAATCAATTTCCGCTGTTGCCTATAGTATCCGTACACCAGATCTGCAAAATAGCAATGAATTTACAATATAAAAACCAGAAGCCTAACGGGAACATGAAGTGTAGATGACACACCCCCCTCCAACAAGATAATCACTGTTTTAAGTACTGATGAGTTATTTACTTTGTCCTTATCTTGTACCTCGAATGGTAAGTATTGGTTAAACAGAATATAAATATCATCAACATTGCAGCATATAAAGGACACAAACAAACAGAAATGCTTTTCAGTTTATCTGAATACAATTTGTTACTCAATTTTTAACTTAAGACTTGACATATGTATGCTGGTAGGACTAATGGTTTATTCTCCCCAAACTTCATTCCACCCAGTTTTCTTTCTTTCTGTTCACATTATGTCTATTTTCTTTATGTTTCACGGTTTCTTATGTTTTTCTTTCTCTTTTCTTTTCTTTTCTTTTCTTTTCTCTTCTTTTCTTTTCTTTTCTTTTCTTTTCTTTTCTTTTCTTTTCTTTTCTTTTCTTTTCTTTTCTTTTCTTTTCTTTTCTTTTCTTTTCTTTTCTTTTCTTTTCTTTT
>VFFE01005878.1:327730-368569 GCA_008921705.1 Burhinus oedicnemus | reverse complement strand
CACTTTCTTTCTCTCTTTCCTTCTTTTTCTTTTACTTCTTCCCCTCCCTCCCTCCCTTCCTTCCCTCCTTTTTCTTTCATTTTTCATCACAACTCCTCCTTGAAAAAAACATCTTCTCTGATGTCCTTTAGAAAGAACCAGTCTAGATTACTGGGAAGTCAACGTGACTTCTCTAACTTTGTACTAGTGATACCATTTAAAGATAGTGAACAAAATATTCTAAAATGTCATTTCACTGTGTACTATCATCAGCAATATTATAGCTGAAGTATGTGAAGTTACTTGTATCTCCATAAACTTTATGGAGAGAGAAAGCTAGATATTACATACTTTTTAATGACAGTATACTTCTCTAGAGAGAAATGCCTAACTGTATAAATATTCACTGATTTATTCTGACCACTGAATAACCTTCACCGTTATCCTTTTTATGCCACTACAACTCTAGCAACACTACTGATGTGTGCAAACAGATGACTATTCCCCCTAATACTTATTAATATATGTAAATTGCAGATACAGATTTTTTGAGACTGTCATTTCCAGAGTCATAATGTTAACTAGCTTCATTGAATACTGTTCTAGAGAATCACAATATAACCTATTTAAGAAATAATTGCGTATGAGCACGTTGAGCATACATATGGATTGCTTCCTTGAGAAACCGCCATAGAATTCTGCTTACATTCTGCAATAAATACAATTTAATGAAACAGTTTCATAGCGTCCATTTCTTTCTCTTTAACGCAGAAAAGTACGTAGTGCTGATTACAGGATGTTAAATCATAATTACTGTTTACAAGGTTAGAAATTTTCCATGTCTTACAATGACTTTCTGCTGAAGTCCATACGTTTTAATAACTTCATCAGGACTTCTGCCTCCTCCATGAAATCGCAGTTGCCCTAAAATGTTCTTCTCATCCCCTTCTCCCTCCTCACCAAAAAAACCCTCTTGAAACACTTTGCAACATTCACTCATGACTAAGATTTTTACAAAAAGATCAAACCTTACATGTAAGTAATAGCACTGAAAAGGGATTTACATGCACCAGCATTGTCTTTGGACCACATTTTCAAGTCAATGTGCATTGTGCCTGCTTCTTTAATTAATTATGTAAAAGAAAGCTGTTTAAGTTCTGATTCACAGGTGTTAGTTGCCTCTGCAGTTTCCTCCTTTATCCATTGTCCTCGCAATTGTTACTTCAAACAATTAGTTGAGCATTCATATGCTAACTAAGCAGGGTTTGGGCGTGAGAGCGTCCCACCACTTTTTAAATTCCGCATGGAGGTCTGATGGACAAGGAGCGATAGCTTCAATGAACAAGAAAAAAAGGGGCAAGGTTCACTTTTTTGGTGCATTACACACTTATAGACCCAGTAAATCTTACGGAAAGTCTTTATAAATGCCAGGAGACGTTTGGAGTTCATACACCTTCTTTCCTCTGCTATTCACCTATTGTGCTCCCGCAGCCCCTTCCCAGCACACACACGGCCATGTGCCTTCTCACATCTGCAGGGATTGTCCGCGGTTTTGGCCCTGCCTCTTTCCACTACAAATATGTGGCAAAACTGGGGAAGGAAAGGAAATTTCATCTGCGGAAGGAAGTGACTGAGGAATCATAGCTAGCACAGGTGTCAGCGAAAAGCTGCGTGTGAGCGTATGAGGACAAGCGAATGCAGCAATTCTTCCCTTGAGTGACTTGTGTAAACTGCCCTGGGAAAACACAACCATGCATCCCATAAAGCGTTGCTCCGTAAACTGTCAGTGCTGACCAGCTAACAGCATAGAGACCAGCTGGAAGGAAATGATTTTATTTTAATTTTTATGTACTGACATCCCTTTCGCTCACGGTATATGACAGCAGGCACTTTTGTTTAAATAGTGCATTTAAATTCCTTACATTTAATTTAAATTAATACAATAATAATGAGAACATCTTCACAAAAGAGAAGGCAAAACTGATGTCAGATTTGTGGTTTTATATGTAAATCTACGATACTGATACTTGAGCTTGACAGTCAGCATGACTCCTGTGACACTGAGTGACATCTCCAGCCAGTGCCCAAAATAGTTTGAATTTTACTGGTTGAGGTGCTGCTTTATGAAGCAAAAAATCCTTCGTGTTCTCTTCTGCTTCCAGGAAGCTGTTGAACATGCTTCCACAGATTGTTGATTTATTCATAGAACAAGGCAGCTCAGTTGCAGGAGCTAAACGGTTTTATGGTTATCTTTCTATGCCTGTCAAGAAGACACGCAAGGTACCATTAAATGCTTTTTGTTCCCTTTTTCTACCGTCCTTCAAAGCCAGAGTTTTCTGTCTGAGGCTGTGAGACTTGTTTCTTTTTATATTCTGTCCAAACAGTGCACACCCCAGTGCCTGAGGCCCATGAAGTCAGGAATAATGGTGGCAAATGCTCCCCCCTCTTCTCATGAGGGGCAGCAGGACCCACTGATTTGTGGCTGACCTTGTCTCATGTTCAGTCATTGGAGCAAACAGAGAAGATGGGTTTTTGGTTAAAGCATAGTGCTGGGAGTACTAAGATCTTGTAGTATTTTTTCCTGTTTAAAAAGTGTAAATAACCAGGTTTTCTTCCTCCTGACATGCATCTGATATTCCTCTGGCACTTACTGGCCTCGGTTGAGTTGCTTTTGATTTACCACTGTGAATGAAACATTCAGATATTCAATGTGTATTTATTCATATTTAAAGGTAAAAAAACCAAATAGCTTTAAAGATTAATAGAAAGAAATGTCTTTGAGAGAGGCCCCCAGGATAATGAGTCAGAGAAGTGCAAATGGGACCTTAAACCTCTGAATTCTGTTGGTGAAAATCCTCCAAGAGGTGCTAAGGCAACAAGCCCTGAGTATCCACCAGAGACCCCTCTGCTATGCCTTGATAAATAGGGTATTCTGAGGACAGTGCCTGGGACACAAAGTATGTTTGGGGATGCTGCACTCAACGTGCTGCTTTGCTATGCAGGATACAAGCTCAGACGTAATCTGGCACTGTAATTTATACCAGGCTGCTGTAATTTTACCATCCCTTTATGCCTGTCCTTTTTGCCAGAGCAGTGTCAAGAGATAACAGCTGCTAGAGTCAAGAGGACGAAAGGACAACTTCCTTACGGTTTTACCTCCACTCAGTCTGAACTTGTGAGCTGCACCTGCAGCACAACCAGCATTTACAAGATTCTGACATCAGAATGACTTATTTATGGGAACTGGAACACATTTAGGTAACATCTGCATTTGCGAGATTTTCTACAAAGAGGGCACTGATGGTCTGTGTACAGTAGGGGTTGGCACTCTTCACTACGTGTTCAGATTGCCAACGTGGTGTCATCCTCGCAAGTCACATCTCGATCAACATCTTCCTCCTGTCCCAAAACCTAATTTGGGAGCAAAAAGGATATACTCTAAAGTCGTAAGCATTCATCTAGTACAAGTGGATAATGGCAATGTATTACAGTCATGGAGATAAAGGCTGTGTTGGTATTAAAACTGATGGAAATTTCAATTTATTTGGGTGGGACTTGACCTGTGGTTCTTAGGCCAAGAAAAAGCACAGGAACTCTTGGGATGCCAGCAAGGATGTGAGCAATCACTGAAAATATGTGATGATTTTCTCTTTGAGAAATACAAAAGTTCTCATTTTAAACAAATTGTGTCTCATGAGATCTCCACTGTGTACACTTGTATTATGGACACTGCAGAAACTGGAAGCTGTGAAAACCAGAAGCTTACACAAGTTTGGAAAAGATTTGAAAAATCTGTGAAGGAGAAATCCACAAACACCTCTTAAACACAGTGACACCACTTTTGGCTCACTAAGTCTGCTGATGAAATTGGGAGGATTATACTGGGAAATTCTCATTGCATATTTGCCCTTTTTTAATGCAGTTGCCAAGGCATTTGCTACTGGTTCTTGTTGGAGACAGGTTACCAGAAAAGTGGCTTAAACTAGCAAAGTGATTTTAAAATTTTTATTCAAATACATGTTGTACTTGCCCAGACACTCAACAAGCTGTTTAGAAGGACAAAAGACTATTTACCCAGGTTCAGATTTTCCACCACACAAACTGACCCAACTCCACTGAAGGCTACCGAGATGCACCAGTCTATGCCTAAATGTGAATGTCTTGGATGATGCTCACTCAAAAAGAGTGAGGTAGCTCAGTCTTTATGCCCTACTGGATCTACCATCTCTACTTTTCATCAGCACTTTTATGCACTGTAAAACATTCTGAAAGACATATTTTTAGATTAAGACACAAATCTCTTCACTGGAGAAGAATTAGGGCTTGTGGAACAAACTGAAACGGTACAATGAGAACAACGGTTATACAGGGTAGCTGAAAGAAAAATTGCACGTAGCTAGTGGGACACCAAAGTTACTGCAAAGAAGCCAAAGAGAGGAAGACAAAATGCAAAACTGGCATAATAAGAAATTTTTAAAAAAGAAGCTACATGTGATCAGCAAACTAGATGCTCAATGCTTTTCACATTTAAAAAGAATTCAATTAAATAGATCAGAAAGACTTTTATTATGTAGGTTCTATGTCTAAAAGTAAACACAGAATCTTAAAGACAGCTAAAACTGTGCAAAATCACCTCTGATGATAAATAGAGGGGTTCTTCAATTGTCATTTCCGTATTTATCTCCTTCCATTGACAGGAAGGTCACAGGATCCACTTCTAATACCTTTCATCCATCTTATGAAGGTGTAGCTTCATCGC
This sequence comes from Burhinus oedicnemus, assembly GCA_008921705.1. NCBI lineage: Eukaryota > Metazoa > Chordata > Aves > Charadriiformes > Burhinidae > Burhinus > Burhinus oedicnemus. The sequence goes on along the minus strand of VFFE01005878.1, from coordinate 363,831 downwards.
CTCAACTGAAATAATTCTTGATTTATACCGATGGAGGAAATGAAAAGACTGAGAGCACAATCTGCTAACAGTCTTAAAGTTCTAACTGACAGGAGCTATCTATAAATCCCTTTGAGAAAATGATCCACATTTACCTGAGTAAGGTCTCACTCTTATGGATTTATTTAATTTTGTAATGGTATCTGTAAAATCCTTAAAACCACCAAAATGCTTTAATAGCCCACTTCTACAGTTTCATATATTCTTTCTCCCTGAAAGTCAAAGCGTCTAAATCTTTTGTCAAGATGGGTCTGAGAATTCTCACAGCCTCAGAGAAATTTAAAAATCTTTTTTTACCTACAGTTCCTTCTGTGTAGGGTTATTTTAGACATCGGTACACGTTCAGGTATCTATAAAGAGAGTTGGTTCCCTTTATTAAGCTGGTGTGTAGGCTGCTCATTCCAATGCAGATTGAAAAAGTGAGACTTTCCCTGCACTAAATAAAAAGCCAAAACAAAACTCCTCTTACAATTTGACAATTGTCGTATTTACTACCACAAATTGTGTTTAAAACTAAAAAAAAAAAAAAAAAAAGAATAAAAAGATTGATTGGTTTCATTTAAAAGCAGTTATCATTAAGCACCAGAGTAATAACAGGCATTCTGCTTACTTAACCTGTCACAACTTTACAGTGAATAGTGCCATGAATTAAAAGGATAATCCCTATGGTATCAGCTAATCACAGTTTTCCAGTGCGTTTGTATATGCAAAAGCAACAAGGACTCCAGTTTGATCAATTTACGTTCTACGTTCTACGTTGGAATTTTACATGCCTGGGGCTTACAGAGCCTCTGAAATTGCTAATCAGCCAGTGGAAAGTGGGGGTATCTCAGGATACCACAGGGTGTGGTATCTGATCTGCTTAGGTTACCTGCTTCCACCTTCACTCTAACTACAGGTAAAGTAGTAGGAAATGTTAGATGTCTCCTTCCATTTGTGACCTTGTGCACCTAGACATCATCTGAAGATGAAGCAAAACGGTTTCATAGACTTCAGCTTCCTACGCAGCCATTAACAGTAAGTTGAAGCATTGGCTGTAGTAAGTTTTAAGACTTCTCTGGTACCTGATTCAAGTGTCTGCTCACTGACACCAAGCTGACAGTACAGGTTTTAGGTGGGAGAGTGGTGCTTATCTTTCCAGAATGAGTATTTTTGAACAGGTGAGTGAAATTAAATGCCTGTGAAGCTCTTGGGCTAAACACAAGGATATCTCAATAACGTAAGAACCTACAGAACTAGGTAACCCAGAAAAGCTAGATGACTGGCTTGCTGCTGAAGCATCTAAAAAGGTGTCCAAAGCCGAAACCAGAAGGGACTTCAGAGGATTATAATCTCCCCAAAGATGTTGCACCATTGTCCCACATACGAAGAGAGGCAAACTGGTGTTTATGATAGAAATTGGAACTGCTATTCAAAAAAGCAGGTATCAAGCAGTTATTCCTAGGATACAGTTTTATATAACTCTGCTGCTACCCAGATTCCTTTCCCTATACCCAGATAGTCTTTTCACGCAACACGTGTTGGTTGTTAGAAGTTAGACCAGATGATCCTTGAGGTCCCTTCCAACTTGGTATTCTATGCTTCTATGATTCTATGTAAATTCATGGAATCATATAAATAGAAAGTAAATCCAGACCAGACACGAACACACAAAAATTCAGTCAAGTCAGTGAAACCACAGGCATTTAGTTTCATAAGGAATTTACTTCTCTGTTAGCAGCAGCAGTAGAGAAGTAGGGAAGAGACAGAGTTGAACAGAACTGGACTTTGTTTAAACATAAATAGTAATGGTAACTTAATTTTATTTGCATGATCCTCTTCAACATTTTGGGTATTCCACTTATATGATTCTGACTTGTAGCAAAATTGCATGTCAAAAACTGTAATAAATATAATTAGGAATGAAGAATATGTCCTTTATCTCTTATGTTTAGCACCTAAGTGTACAAACATTTACAAACCGCTTTCCAACAAACAAGAAAGATTGTGATAGACATTTCAGAACCGCAATGAAAAATAGAACAAATTTAACTCCTATACCCAAAATCTCAGAGTTCACATTTAACTGGCTTTTGGAAAAGTTTTTAAAAATCTTTACTGTGTTTCTCCAATGCCTCTCTGCCTGTTAATATTAACATCTACAGATCAGTAAAGCTCTACAGCTTTGGTGATACCTATCTAAAACTTCTGAGAGCAGACCTTATGCAAGTCATCTCAAAGGAACATTTACTGAAATAAATGTTTTTTAGCACAGTAGGGGCTGTGAAGTCAAGCTGTTAGAAACTTTCCCTTTTGCAAACTATTTCAATAACTAAAATTATCTCGTGGACCCTAAAGAACAGCCTTAGACTGAATCCTATGAAGATGTTAGTGTGGGGGATATTGAGAGAAATATATTCTCTAAAGGAGGAAGTCTTTAATTATTAAATGTTTTCCTTTCCCATTTATTTGATGCTGAAATTGCAAATTCTACTCAACCATTATCCCTCCAGTCATGTTCCAGTAAGTTTTCTGAAAGGTGGCTCTTTAGACAGCAATATCTTCTTTTGCTTCAGGGAGGTATTCACTTTAAACGTCTTGGTGAAATTCTTTTTTTCAGTAACAAAGGAGAAGAGAGAGGTTGCCCTGGATGACTTTTGTATAAGTATCCACATAAATCTAGGGATTATGCCACATATGTTCATAAAACCATACCAAAACCATTCTACTTCTTTGAAGAAGCTCTATGCTCACAACATCAAGACTGAAAAATTCCAAAGCTTATCATGGACACCTGATATCAAATGCACATCTACAAAAATATGTGTCTCTGATAAAAAAATATATGAACGTAATGCAAAGAATACAATGAAAAACTTGTAAACAAATGAAGGACCTGACATTTTTTGACAAATCCTAACAACTATATTATATATATGCATAGGTATGTCCAGATATATGTATATCTATAAGGATTTGTCAGAAAGGGGTGTGTATATATATACATACATATTGCAATTTTTTATGATTGTATCATGTTTTAAATCTCATGTTTACTCTTTTCCTTTAGCCATTTCCTTATTGCAACTGATTATATAAACATATCATTTGGAAAAGAAAATGAAGTGTCTCATGATTGCTACAGACAACAGAGAAAAACATGACAAACACTGGCATGATAAAAACACAAACCAAAGGTGAAACAAAGACACTTAATGTATGGGCTGGTTTGTTGTGTTTTTTTAAAATTAATTTTCTTCTTAGAAAATTTTTTTAGAATACAGCAGAATTATTAACATAGCGGCATAAGGGAGATCGCAGATAAAATCATCAGAATAATTGCAATTACTTTTAAATTAATTTCAAAATACACTGAGGTGAGGAACCAAAAGCTATGCTCCCTCCTTCCCTACAGCTTCTCTGACCGTGGGACTACAGATTTACACGGCCACTTGTTTTTTCTCCCACTCCACTCAGGTTGCCTTCCCCAGAAGCACAGGGCAGTACCCTCCCTCCTGTTCCTGCAGATAGCCTGTATCTGCCTTTTGGGTGCTCTTGAGGAGCAATTGCCACGTAGATTCACATCTCCGCAGGCAGAGGAAGGAAGGGAACCTGTCTCCCGATGTCCATGGAGTTTTCAAGCCAGAAGGATGTAGTGAAAAGGAGAATTAGAGTCAGCAATACCTTACATGCAGCTTAACACTATAAATGTGTGGTTTAACATGTTCTGACAAGGTTTAATTTTGAAAGGGTGCCTGAAAGATGACTAATTTTTTAAATTAGAAGCATATTTCAGATACGAAATAGGCTCCAAGCTGCTACACACTATCTAAACTGAGAAATTCTCAGCACTCTAAAGCAGAATTTTAAGCATTTGGGAGACTTTCAGGTTAAGAACTGGGGCATCTGTGAAGCCAGGCAACTCTTTTTCAGTATTTTTAGGACTTGGGTAACTTTGGACTTGGGTGTCTGTCTTCTACCAAAGTTTCACTTTTCAGTCTAACTCCTGCTGTTTAAAATTACGAAAGCCTTTGGAAAACTCACTGTTGAATAGACCAAAGCATAACTGTTGACTCTAAGTACAGTTTAATACTAACAGAGATTTCACCCCAACATATTTGGGTTGCATATGGAATTGAACCTTCATGGCACAACCTAAGAAGAAAAATGATTGGAAAAAGAGGTAAATGCCACATAGATCCAGAAAAAAAAAAATTCTAGTGCACTCAACCACAGTTTTTTCCAGATCTTTGAGCTTTGCTCAGAGGTGGTGGCAGTAGGAAGGGGCTGGCTGTTTGCTGGGGGACTGGTGCTGTTGGATGGGGCTGGCATTCCCAAAACCCTCATCCAGACCTTACAGACACCGAGGACACACAGCCTCAAGTTTAATTAGTGAGGCCTCTGCTTTGGGTGGGATAACCCATCATGAATTTTGGAATTCAGATACTAATAATATTTGGAAGTGGAGACTCAGTTGTTTTGATCAGATAATTTGCATGATCTATATAGTCATGTATCTTGCTCATTCGTATTTAATCAATTTGCTCTTCTTGGATAGGGAAGGGAAATCTACCTGGGAAGCTATAGGCCCGTGTGAATGCAGACAGAACACAAAACCGCCATATAGGCACACAACCCTCACCCGCCCATCTTCCTAATGTCTAATTTACGCACATTTTACATAACAGCAATAGGAGAGAGAATACAGCTTTGTGATTTCAGAAACACCCCCCACAACATTGTTTTGTTAGTTCATATTCTTTCAGTTCTAATCCCTGTTGAATTCTGTCAGCAGACATAAACCTAGTTGAACGAGGTTTGACCCAAGATGTGGAAATAATAGCCCCATAAGATGATAGATACATGGTTTAATCAATCATTGTAAACGTGAAACTTCACCTTACCGCAATAACCATTTCCCCATATAATCCAGCCTTTCACTAAGGCAGTAAAAAGCCTTTTCCCAGGTCTCAGGTGGTGGTGGCACTCCATGAAAAGCCTTAATTTGTGCACTGAACCACAAAATGGAGGTTCTGACCTCTTGTTACTTGCAATCCTACACTGAGTGTATAACACGGTTTGAACTGAGAATCTCATTGCAGCAATCCTCCTAGGTTCAGATTAGTTCAATACGACTGAAAGTTCATATATTGTGGCAGTCAGCTGTCAACACTCAATAACCAACTGCAAATTGACTGTGACTTTCTGAAACAAAAATCAGGAAGCCTGAGAATGTCATTATGATTCATAGGCAAATTTTTACTACAAACTAAACACTGTAACATGAAGAAATTTAATACAATGTACCTAATTAATTTGTTTTCAGTTAATTGCAATGACTGATCTACCAAGATTAAATGATTTTTATTGCCAATTAATAAAGTAATGAATTGTTCTGTCAACTAATGGCAACCAGAATCTGGGGAAAACATTATCTAAAAATGTATAGTGAGTTAATGGTTTGAGCACGCTTAAATACTGTATGTAGGTTTCAATGCACCTAAAGTGACTTTTGAACTTACACCAGGACTGATAAAGTCATTCCCATGTTGGGAATTCACCTGCCTAAACTCTTTGCCGGTTTGTATCTCAACTCCCCACAGAACTAAGGGGTTTGGGCTTTTAAGTGATGAAGAATTAGCTCTAGAAAGGGATTTTAACATTGAACTGCCATTGCAGGCCCTCAAAATCCTCAAAGCCCTTGACAAACAGACGCCTGCCCTCGGTCTAGGTGTAGAGCGCTAAAACCCTGGGTAAAGGCATTAATTAGCAGCCTGTGAAGCGTGTCTGCCTGTCTCCCCCTCTCTTATGAATATTTATATAAAGGTTTTATGGTATGGGGAAAAACTTCAATAGGCTGGATTAAGAGTGTCTCCTGTGAATATTCTTTGGGCACGTAATTAGGACGCTTTGTCCTAGAGCCATTTAGACACTTCTGCCACTGTGCTAGGGAGGAAGCCTGCCTTACACATCACGCCAAGCAATGAAGAGTTATGAACTGGGGATGGCCTGGAAGTTTACATATAGACTTAGAAGAAGCTCTCTCGCTGCCTGTTTTCTTATAAATGCTTCCAATTAAGGGTGAAGGCCCAAAAAGACAAAACGAACAGAGTGCTAAAACTCACTTCTGTGAGTAAGCAAAGAGGGTTTAAACTTCTAGGCACCGGAGAACATCTTGGGGAAAATAAAACTGCTCAGAGGAGAGGAACATAGAGCTGACTCTATACCAGAACAAACTCTGAGCCCTAATTTTATATATATATATATTATATATATATATATATATGTCTTTCCTACTGAGTCTAGCAAAGAAAAGCAAATTTAATTCCTAATGGGCAGCAGGATGAAACAATCAGCACAATGTAACAAACCAGTAAGATTTCAATGACCATAAGTAAAATGGCCCAACAGGACAAAGCTTAGAGAAACAATGGAGGTGCAAATCTGAAAAGTAGCTCTTGAACACAAATGAGCAGAAGCCTTTCTTGAGAAACTCATATAACGTGCACAGCAGACAGGTCACATAGTGACAGCAGATGAGCCATTAAAGAGTGATGACTGCAATATAATTTGAATTGACATTCAAGGGACAGCACGAGTGTCAAATTAGTACACTGACACCAACCTCTAGCAAATAAAATGCCCAAGTTTTTTCAAAGATCCTCAAAATAAAAATATTTCCAGTTTTGATAGCAGTGCCACTTTTTAGAAGTCTTCAAAACATCTAGTAATTTTCCAGAAATGGAAACAGTTGGTTAAATTAAAAGATTCAAGAGGACATGCCAAAATGTTGCACTGCACTGATGTTTCAGTTACTTAGCTTGGGTAGGACCATAGTTTCAAGGAAGTTCAGAGAGCTATAACAAGCAAGGTAAACATGTAACACCACCAAGTGATGCACAGCTTTGATAGATATAGCCACAAAAATAATTGGGGGCGGGGGGGGGGAAGGTATTTACAAAAACTAAACTACTTTTACTTTGTTGGGTTTTCAATTAATTGTATCAGCTGAAAGAAGAGACCAGGGCATCCCCGGACAGCTAAATCAAGTCCTTCATTCAGTGCCTAGCTGGGGTCCAAGCAGAAATTTGGAAATATGTCAGAAACGGTAAAGAAAGAACATTACTGCCCCTTAACACTGCCCCCGTCAGTGAGGCTTCATCTGGAAAAAATGCATTCTGTGCTGGTCTTGCCTTCTCAAAAACAATTAAGCACAATAATATGGGTGAGAAGGAACATTGATGAAAGTGACCATGGAAAAGTTCCAAACAAAGAGAGATGGAAAAGGTTAAGAATGCTTGTTTTGGGAAGAAAACAAATATAAAGAATAATGAATGTTGCTGAGATGAAGACTGGGAACTTTTGTTCTCCCTCTCTCTAAAAGAACAAGAACACCCGGGGGCATTAACAAGAAGGCTGAAAGTAAGAAAACCAGTGAAAGGATACACTTTTTTTCACATCTAGGCAATTATCACTGCAGGAAACCACCGCGGCTAATGGCTAGATGAAGACTGAAATAGCTATAAAGATACCAAGAATATTTGGAGTTATCACAATACATTTAGAAAGGCACCTGGCATAGATGAGATGTGTAAGAAAAGACTGGGGAAGTACCTCACTTCTACCCGCTGTGGGATTTCATGCCTGTTCCTCTGGAGCACCTGCACTGGCCTTCGTCAGACAATACTGAATTTAGGTATGACCCAACATCGCTCTTCCTGCTATTTGCACACTACGCATCAGTGATCCACAGCATTTGAAACAGTGGTAGTACTTGTCCTAGACGAAATGCATTTACTATTAAAACTTAAACATAACTTACTGTTCTGTAACAGATACTCTACTTGCATCCAGGTAAGCAACAAAGTTAACTTCGAGAAGTTGGCTGGAGCAGGACTGACTCTTCCCTTGCTTAGATTCAAGGGAATGTGTCCTTAGATGCTTTTTAGCAGTGTCTCCCTTAACAGTCTGAAACTTCGTCAGGGACAGTAAAACACGACTGCAAATGGATATACCTAATAAATGGAAAAATCTCAGATCCATCAGTTCCAGCTTTCTTACAGAACTGGGGATTATGCGATTCTTACTTTTTTGTTACAATATCCACCATGTTCAAAGAGCAAATGCTGTCTTTAGACAGTACTGGCTTTCACTCCTCTTATGAGAGAACAGGACAGAGCAGATTTTAGCCTAACCAACACTACAGAGTAGACCTTCTATAAATTTGTGGGCAATGGTATGTTCAAATGGCACAATTCTGTGATTCTGCAGTGTATAGTTTATCCTCAAAACCCAATTCCTCTGTGAAGTCTTATTTAGGTGAGTACTGCTATTATTAATATTGCTTTTTCCTCTGGACACTTTCTAGACATTCTGCTTTATCTAATTGTGTTTGACCTGGAGAACCAGAAAAAAAGCCTGATCTGGCCACTGTAAAAGCAAGAGATATTCCTAAACCATAGACTCCTGTCTATTCTCTTACTTTTTGTTGCAACTTGTAAGAAAATCCTTGCTGCTATTGTCTCCTCCCATGGAGAAAAACAATTTAAATGTCCAGTAAAAACGCCAGCCATTACAGTGCTTATCTAACTGTTCTTCCTCTGTCTTGATGAGATGATGTTGTTGCTTACACTGTGTTCATCCATCAATGGTCTTTTCCCTTATGTCTGGAGCAGTTACTGTCTTTCCCGTTATAGTTTTAATGTCCAAACATCTCCACTGGTGAACACGCACAGGGCACAGTAGCTCTTATGAAAATAATTCCGGGAATTTACAGCTCTTAAATTGGATTAGGGGCAAGCACCAGCTGTTCTTGCTGCGTTAATTCAGAGCTCTGCATTGAAAGACCTGCCTCTTCCCACTGGAAAGCTGTAGGGTAATGCCATTTTCAACGAAGGCCAGGAAATGTAGTCACAAAGCTCTATAAATGCAGCTTCACGCAGCAATACAGCAAATTCATTTAGCTAACATTGGTATAAAATGTTCAAGTAGTACTAGACAGATACTGTAAAAAAACCTCACAGGAATCATAGACATTGAACTTTTTATTTTCTTAGATTAATTGTATTTATTATTTTTAACCTTGTCATCCTCCTCCTCATCAAAAGCAAGCCATTACTAATACCAGTCTACCATTGCACTGTGGAAATATCCTGTAGCAAATTAATTAAGATACGGAGCAGAAGGATCTTTTACTTTCACTAGCTGAAACAGATGAAGCTGAGACAGGTATTATTTAATCTTGCAAATTAAATCTCTGACCCAAATGAGGCCACTACATACGATTTCTTCTGGTAAAGGTGAAGAGGAATGCAGTCTCACTCACTTTCTTCTTATAAGGGCAGCTGTACCAGCAGAACCGTTTATGTCTGAGGAAATGCAACATGAGGTGGGGGACGAGACCTGAATTCTTGTTATGCCCTATCCAAATCACCATGTTTGCTCAAGCCCCTCTAAGTCTTGCCTCTCGGGTGTGTTGGCCGGGAAGGTGGTGGGTGAGGACTGGTGCTGCTGAATTTCCAGTCCTAAGGAAGCATGGCATGAATTCACTCAGCTCCCAGTGGCAGAAGGCAGGTAATGAGCCAGGACAAGTACAATATTTTCATGCTTCTAGTTGCCCAAGTTGTAAATAACTGCAGGATTTTTTTTATTTTCTTTATTTCAGGGATGTACCCATTCTTCAGCTAACTGTTAAATTTTTATGCCCCTTTACAGATAAATGATGTATTTCGATGGTAGCAGGTGACCAGCATTAAGCTCTTTCAAAGAGAAACCCTTAAAAACCGATGTCCAGCTCTGATTAAGTTGAGTATCTGAATTCAAAGCATGTCTTGACTGCTTTCCATGAAAACAACTGATTCTTTTCATGGGTTAATGCCATTGTAACTTCCTCTACACATTGAACAGATTACCATGGACACAAATTCAGACTCCTTCCATTCACACAAGGTCCCGAGAAATTTACATAAGTCTGCAGAGAAAACAGGCAGCCAAGCTTTCACTGGCACGAACATTGTGATGAAACTTTCAAACAATACATACTTTTTTCTACTAAAATACAGTTTACACTAAAAAATATGCGAATTAGCTAAATAGTAAGGAAAAAATTATTTTAGGTAACTGTTTAAAACGGTCTTTTAAAATAAGTAATCACTATCTAACTGCTTTAAGCTAATTCACTGCAAAATCAAAACAGTTTGGAAATATCCCACATACAATAAAAATGCTACTTTGCTATGCCATAATACTGAGCTTTTTTATGTCAAAAATATTACTGTGCAAGTCACAGCAGTGCATCTGTCACACATAAAACAAAAAGAAGAGAAAATACCTTCAATTGACCAGTAAGGTGTCCTTAATGCAGCTTGGCTTTGCTGACCTTTTTTAAAAATAACAGGCATTTTTGCCATAACCAGACTCTTGCAAACATAAGGAGGGTACTTCTATTCCCCTCAGATCCATTTTTATAAATTTTGTTTAAAAAATTCCACTGAAATCAGTTTTGGTCCATAAGACATCACTGTAACTTTGCATTCAAGGACTTTGAATGAGGAGAGGCCAGGACCGGGTGTTCCAGACATTGGATTTACTGCAACTATGTTTATATATTATTATTATTATTATTAGGAATTAATTTAAAAAAGAGCTTGGGAAATTCCAAGTTCAAATGCTCCTACTGGATATTGTGCAACTAAATGACATGATTTCTTTTAAAAGTTTCCCTGAGAAGCAGCAATACGCTTGCTGTTAGAAAATGCCTCTTGAGTAGAAAATGAGATCTCTCTGAAGAATCTGGATGGGCCCTGTTAGGCAAATCTTTTGGTGAAGGGTATGTTACAGGATGAAGAAAGGTCAGTGTCTTACTTGAACAGTCTCTTACTCCAAAGGCACCGAGGGATGCGCAGCCTGCCCCAAATGCTTCAGCTTATATTTCTGATCTTATTGACATCTAATCTTTAGTCTTCCACCCCTCTCAGCTCACTTAGGGCTAACTGACATTGTGTCTTCCCTCCACAAAACCCTTCCTCTGCTGCCTTCCAAACCTTTCTCAGCAGCTTCTGCTCCTGCAAAACTCTTCCTGTCACTCTGTTGTGTACATGTTGAAGGAATTTCCAATAATAAAACATATATTTGGTTTTTTTTCTAACAGAATCACAGTGAGATTTTAAGTTGACCAACATTTTCATAGTAAAGCCCTTTCCATCTAACAAAATTCAAGGGTTTTAATGAAAGGAACTCTATTTTTTTCTTTATCTGGAGCCTATTTTTACAGCCCATAAAGATAATTACAAATTGAACAGATTTCTCTTTTATATTTAAGGATGGAAATTTTACAGAGTTCACAGTTAATTGCTAGTTTCTCTGACAAGCTGTGAATTATTTTTAAGACAGACTACCATGCAACAATTCTAATTACAAAGCTCATTTTTGTCTCCCTTACGCATCCAAGCCTCTCCACAAGAAACCGTAGCTCCATTAATGGAACAGGAAATTTCACCACTGATTTTGCTGAGACTATTAAACTCAGGTGTGATCTGAGAGTACAAAAATTTCATAATGTTATCTAAAATGCCCTCAATTCAAATAGCGTGGAACAGAATTTCCACAAATGTACTGGAAGAAACTTTTCCCGCACCCTATTCTCCTTTAAAGCAAAGTACCCCTTATGCTTTAAACTATCTGCTCATCCAAATACAAGGTTTAACAATTATTTCCAAACAATATATTCCTTAGTAAAATAAAAAAGATAATTTAGTAAGAGGCACTGGTTATTCTGAGTACATTCCTCAATCATTTATTCTGTGTGTGAGAGAATTCTAGTACGTAAAAATCCTTAATTTGACATCAATAATCATGCATGCATGTATGTAGTGACCTCCTTCTGGGACTTCAAAGCTAATCTTGAGGCTGTACCTTAAATTTTGCTCTTAAAACGAATCTGGGAAGAAATCAAGCATCCTGACACTCATCTGAAAAAGGCACGAATCCTGAGTTTCTAAGTGATCTTTGTCCAAAGGCATGAACAGAATAAATGAAAGGTAGGAGAAGAAACTGGAAAAAAAAATAAAAAACATCTTTCTTCAGTGCCTAAATATCTGCCACTAACAAGAAACATGTTTTATATATCCACATAGCCTCCTGCAATTCAGCTTTCAATACTTCACGCAATATTCTCTGATACTCCATATCATTAACTTGTTACTTCAGTTTTGCCATCAGCTTCAAGGGACTTTCATCAAAATAAGTCTCTCCATAAAAAGGAAGTAACTTTGCTGGGAACAGCAATATATAAATTATATACTATTTCATTTATGGGAAGTGCAAATTTTCCAAGCTACAAGCATTGGTTATTTGAAGTTAGATATAATTTATGATGAAGAGTACTGCGTCTTTCCAAACCCCAGGCTGCACAAGTATACTGACACAAAACAAGAGAAGAAAAGGAGAGATCAAACATTTTTTTCGCTCTTAGAGAATGACACATGGAAGTAAGCAGGAAGTAAGTGCTCTCTTTGGAGAAGGAGTAAGGCATACCTCTTGTTGGCGTGCTGGCTACAATCTGTGCGAACGGAGCCTTTTGAAAGTTCTCATGAGGCATGCATTACAGGTAACTGAATTCCACAAGAAGTAGATAACTGTATCAAAGTATACACTAAAAAAGAAAAGTTCTAATCTTCATCCCAAAGGGGAAAGATATTTGGTCCTTGAATGGTTTGAATATATGGATCAGCATTAACTGTCCACCCTCTTGTACAACAGAGGCACAATAGAGGAAAGGACCCAAGGCAGCATGACTCTCCTAGGCACCTTACAGCTCAGGTTAGAAAGAAAAAACTAATAGAGGTCTAGCCTTCTACTGCAAATTCCAAGATTCACATAAACGTATCTTGGCTTTCATTAGGTGGGTGCAGTATCATGAAGTTCTCGGGGACCACGGCTTTTCCTAAGTACCTGAACCCATTAACTTCTGAGGTCAATGTGCAGGACGACCGTTTTTATTTCTTTATTGGTAAAACACCTGGGCTGAAGATCAAAATTAAGTCATCACACCTTTCCAAAACAGGACATAAATGTTTCATCTCTCTTTCCAGAAGAAAGGGAATTAAAACTATAGTGTGTATGTGGAGCTTAAAGTACAAATGAAAATAGAGCTTTTGGAAAAAAGAAAAAAAAAAGTTCTCTGGAAGAAGTTCTTTGTTAATCCACAATAGGACCCAAACCTTGACTCTACTGTCTTATAGTTTCTTTTCTTCCTTCTCTCCTTCCTTTGATTCCTAATTTTTCCTTTTCTTTTTTTTGCTTTATTTTACAGCTTGAAAGTTTTCATCTAGTTTTTGCTGACTTTTAAGTTGTCCATTTCACCTTCCTCTCAGCCATCATTCCACATGCACTTCTTTCCAGATTTCTAATGTTTTAATTGCTCTACTTAATCTGTTTTCATACACCTTATCATGCAAAGGCCAACCTGGTGAGTAGCATCCATAGCTTCACCTGCCCAGCCAGGCACGTGTGTCACTGAAGAATCAATACAAGCAATGACTGAAAGACAGCTGCAGTCGTCAAAGCGGTCAGATCCTTTGTCCTAGGATCATCTTGGGAACAGACCAAGAGTTTTTTAATGGCGAAATTAATTGCTCTCAACCGCTTTTAGTGGCTATCTCTACCCCAGAGTAAGCAGATACCTATTTGTGTGTATGCATGGTGTCAGGTGAGCGTAACAAGCTCAGTGTGATAGGAGGAAGCTTCTCAGCCCTGGTAGAAATGACAGCTAAGGGCAGGCTGTTGCCATCAAATTAACTCCCCAGGGAAAGCAAGCTGCCAGCAATGGGCTGGATGATGGATGAATTGTTCTCTGAGGCTGCATATAACACACAGATCATTGCTCGAACATTCCCTTCTTGTATCAAATTGAAGCTCCCCTTTTCACCTATACGTTTGTGCCTCAGCCCACATCTCGGATCTGATTTCCCCATCATTATCTTCATAGTCCCCAGGGTCTCATTTGGATTTCATAATTTACCTTTATCTTTATGGTTGTCTTTTCTCAGCATACTCCTTTTATACGGCTGATTCATAGGCTGAGCCCTGTCATCGTCAGCAAAGCAAACTCCTTCATAGCTAAACCACTTCTTTATTAATTGTCATGCACTTACTTTCTCAAGGCTTGTCATTATTAATTTTGTCCTAATTAGATTAAAGGTGAAGGAAGATCTTACCTATGCTGAATGCCAGGTAAGTGCAAGCTAACGCTTTAACACGACTGGGTTTTTTTTGAGTAAATAATGGAAATTCTATCAGTATTAATTCTGCCTACTATGAAGGTATGCAATGAAAGAGAGATTAGAGCATTAATACGGAGAAATCTTCTGTCTTCTCTGTCTAGTGTATGTTTGCTAGTTTGATGTCAACTAATTGCTAAATCAAGCAGTGATGTAAAGGTTGCATTTTCATGTATCCAGCCATGCCTGGCTTATTGCCAAATGAACGGGCTCACTGCTCTTATACTGGCAGTATACTAGTTTATTTATGTTAGTATTAAGTTTTATTCATTCACTAAAACTTCATCTGGTTTCTTACGAACTCCATATTAGCACTGAAAGGAAAGGAGATGCAAGAATATAACTGTAGGATAAAAAGTTCTGTTGGCTTTATTGGTATCTTAACTTCTACATTTATGTTTATAGCGCTTGGAAGGCTACATTGGTCTATGTTGAATAATAGGTGGTTCTCATTCAAGCACTGAATACCCCACATTTTTGGCCATGTTTTGGATACTTGCCTATATTAAAGAAAGCAGATGCTCATGTATACTTGGAACCAATACTCATCTGTAAATTTAGTTTGCTATGCAGTCATTTGCATTGGCAGTTAACTTTTTCTAATTTCTTTCTGAGCATCTGAGTCACTTAAATCCAAGAGCAGCTCTTGGATACTAGTTCTTACCCTAATATTACCTTACTTTTACATATTTATTTGTTGTATAATGTATGTCAGAAAATCATAATGCCTAATAGAGATACATGAAAAATTTTATGGACACAGTTTAGAACTGAGTAGAAGAATTTCTTTTGATCAGGATTTGCACTAGTATGCCTTTTTTCCTGCCAATATCATGTTAGATTTTTTAATTATTTTTTTTTCGCATGATAGCTTGTTTCTCTTTTGATTTTTTTCCCCTGTAAAACTAGGATATTCATCACAGCCATCACGGAATTCTGGCTTGGAGGCAAAAGAACAGAGATCTTCTCTTTAGAGCTGCAAGAACAACACCAATTTTATTCTCTAGAGTGAACACAACCCAGTCATGCACGTTTCTTCTAGTGCCTTGGATGGATTCTTAAAATAGTACTTGTTAGAGATATTGCATCAAAAAGAATTTAGAGTTTTTTTCTCCAATTAAAACAATTGTGAAATTTAGCTGAAACTTATTTCCAAATATTGTCTCCCTGAAAAAGAACTTAAAACTTACAGAACTTACATGCCACGCCAGCCTGTCTGTTCCATCTTGCATGCTAAAACCCTTCCCAGCCATGGTCCTTTCAAGTCCCAAGTTTTTAACTCATCTCCAGATGTTCCCTCACAAAAACAGTTATTATCAAAGGTCTATACATTTTGGTGGAAACAAGCAAAGTCCCTGTTTGACCTGTAATGCACAATTATATTCTGTCCATAGAGGCAGCAGTGTGCCATGCTCAGGAGCAGTGAGTTTTACCGTCAAATGTCAGTTTTTCATACTGCGCACGGAAGCAGCATTATGTCTGGATGCATTCATTATAAATGAAGTGTACTATTCCAACTAAATTACCTTTCAGCCCAAGAACACACATTTCTCTTTTGAAAACAATAAAGCTCCTTGGGGTTTTTTAGGTTACAATGGTCATTATGGCCTGAACATCACTGTCAGCACTCACTTATTAACAACTATTATTATGATTTACTTGTAATATTGCCAGAACATCCACAGAACTCTAGCTGCATTGGGAATGCATGTTGTATAAACAGAATTTAAATTATAATCTCAGATAAGCATGCTTGCCACAGGCAGCGAGTGACAATTACCCAGAATCTACTTTGCAGGACTCCCTCCTCCTCTGTCAGACAAGAACTCTAGAAGAACAGGATTTTCTGAAGGGAAATCTAGGTCACATCCACATGTGGGGCTGAGGAAGAGAAGGAAGGGAAGGGGTCAGGTCCCCTATGAGCAGGAGAAGAGAGGAGGGGTGGTAGGTCACCCATGGAGAGAGGCCAAGGCAGTGTGCAGTGTGGGTGAAGGGGGCAGGGGGGCGGTGTCTCTTCCTTCCCCAAGCCCACCACTGCTCTTCTTGTTGCATCACTTCTCCTTGCAAGTGTCAACAAGTGTCTTTCCATAAGCTGTTCATTATGTATTTGCTAGAAGCGTTACATGCCTATGTATCTTTAGAGAACACTGTGGCAATGATGCCAGGAAAGTTATATAAACAATTCTTGTTAAAAGCAAATATATAAAGACTCCTCAACTCCTCATCTCTTGCTCTGAGCAATTTTTTTCTCTGTTGTGATGAATAACTGATAAATTGCTCTGCAATAAACTCCACCTGGCTGCATTTAAAAAAAAAACAAAAACAAGAAGAAATTGGTAGCATTACCCTCTTCATTTTCCTCACCATGTGGAAGAGAGTTGTTAAAAACAACTGAGATTGAAAGCTTGGGGTTCAGTCACTTCATTTCATCTCTCTCTGTGTTTGGTGATGCGATGCCTGTAAAAGTCACAGCAAGAGTAATTTAACTCCCCTCCCCAGTCTCCTTTACTAGGAGTTATAAATGGCAATTAGTTGCAGACTGCATCAGCACCAAACGTAAAAAACGAGATAAACAGAAGCTGCACAAGTGCCAAGTGTGTCTCATTTGTAAACTTTCTCCTTCCTCCCTCCCTTCCTTCTTCATTCCCTCCTTCCTCTTTCTCCTTTTCCCTTTCTTTTTTTGCTCTTCTTTTCCTCCATTTGCTCTCTTCCTCTCTCTTAATCTCTCTGTGGGATTTCTATGAACTCTGGAACAAGGACTCTGGAAACTACCATTAACACTTTTCCTCTTGAAGTAGGACTTACCACTTTTTTTTCTCCTCCCCCCCCCATAAGTCACCATTTACTGAAAGACAACAGAAATCTGGAATGGGCCTTTTATTCATTTTTAACATATGCTTTTTTTTTTTTTCCTAAGGAAGAGAGTAAAAAGAAAGGTAGGTTTTTATCCACTGCTTGCTTGTGCAATTTAAAGATTTTGTCCATGTCAGTATTTGTCCTTGTGGTCACAACTTAAAAGTCAACATTTACTTCCGAATTACGAGTAAGGGATACAGAGCACCACCTCCCCAAAGTCAGAAACGGAGACAACGATGATGTACCTGGGCACTGCAGTGTGGTAACTGACAGCAAACACTGGAGTCTGAACAGTGACTCAAGCCCCTTTTTACCTGGCAGTGTGGAGGGCATAAGAGAGAAAAGCTGCACCGATTCCTTCGGCACCAGGGACCCCCTAGACAACCCGTGTTGCCAGACCTCAGGGAACAAAGATGGCAGCTAATGGATGGCAGCTGCCGACAGCCACCAGCCCGATACCCCTGCTCACATGCCCACCTTCATAGCATGAAGAATGATACATGAAAAAGAGTGACATGGGATATTATTATCATCATCATCAAACATGATATGTGGACGCAAGCTGTACTGACTGCTACATGTGAGGAAAACCCAACTTTTTAGGATGTCATGACTGCCCTACCACACTTCTAGCTATACACAGCATACGAACACTAAATTACAGCAGTCAGATAAAATAGCATCAGTGGTATCCCCACTCAGTATAACTGTCCCTTTTGTGAGATGTTAGAGCTTCGTTTTATAAAGCAAAGGCCTATCGGATTTTTGCCACGTTTCTCCGTGCTGACTTTCAGGCTGGCACCATGAGGTAAGAGCCCTCATTGCAGTGCATGGTTTCTGGCACCATTGGGTCACGCAGGGTAAAGATTTCCATTTAGGATTATGATCAGAGAGGATCCACCACAGAATAAATGTTCAGATGAGCTGTTTGGACCCACGCTGTCAGGTGTGAATGTTCACGCAGTCTCACCCAAGTGAAGCCAGACAGCACCAGGAAGGCTGCGCTCACACAGAAAGGGCTATCTTGTCATCAGAAGCAGCACACCTTGGCTCCTCACACGCCAGTGCTCACACTGTACCATCTGTGCACCCTACTATTTATGCAGTGCTTTTGTTCCTGAACTGACTGCAGAAAGTACGGGGATATTGTCTCAGCTCTGCAGACAGCAGCAAACTGAGGCAAAGCAGACAAAATGACATGCTCGAGTTGACACCGTCTGCCAGGTTCAGTTCCCAGGTCTCACGATTTTCAGTCTCCTACTGAATCACCAGAACAGACTAGGTCTCCAGGTGAACGCTTCTTCTCACCTCTAAGTGTTGACCAGGGCTTACGTGGCACGCAAGGGGTTGCACCAGGGGCTCCAGGTGACCACACACCGACCCGCCTGCACAGTCACCTCAGGTCCCACGCAGACTCCAAAGGCCACCCACCTAATTTCCCCGTGGCGGGACTCTGCCCCATAACATAAGCTAACCTTTTTTTCTCTTGAAAGAGCTTTAGAAATGCAAACATGCTCTTGTTCACTCAAAACAACTTTGAGTAAAGTATTACTACCGCTACCTTACACATGAGGAACTGAGACAGAGCCGTTCAATACCCCTTTGCAAACCCTCACTTGCAGGAATGCCTGGAAAAGGCGTGACAGATTGCTGCTTGACCAACTCAGCTGCTTTTTATACTGACTAACATACGATTTTTTCTCAGCAGCTCCTCCCATCTCCTCTCTCCTACTAGCTTCCCTTTTTGTATTTTATTTTATTTCTAAATTCCCTAGGGCAGGTGTCATATTCCTGCTCTGTGTTCGTACAGTACCTTACACAATGAAACCCTGGTCACTGACAAACACACTCAGATGTCGTCAATACATAAATAATAAATGATAGTAATTTCCTGATTATACAGCATCTCCACATGTCAGTTTAACCTCAGATCTCATTTTTGTTCAAATATCCAACATGTGTAAAAGCCCAGTTAGAGGATTAATCTGTCCATGGAACAGAATAAGTATAATGTGTAATTCAAATGGCTATATCCTGTAACTAGTTTCATATCTCTCAGATGTTTGTAAAATTTCTGAAGTATATTGTTATTGCAACAATAGGTGTAGTACTAACATTTAATCCCTCAGCGGAAAGCTTACAGACAAGTAGTGAGATAGATTTTTTTTCCCCTCATTTTACTTGGATGTAACTTTATTTTGTTATTATGATATAAAAATATTACAGTAATATTTGTTCCTTCAAGAAGCAACTTGAAGAGACTTACTCAAGCATCTATTAGGGAGAATTTATTAGGCAATTAATCAAAGTAAATGTTTCTGCAGATGCCTTCAATCGGTAACATTATTTGCATGTGACAGCGCTACACTACCTTAAAAATATGCATACAGCCTTAAAAACAGTCTCTCTATAATACTTTTTTATTTTCCTAAAAAGTTCTTATTTTCTTTCTTCTATCCATGAATAACTGGAAGTTATTTGAGGAAGTGTAGAAAGTTTACAAGCAAAGACTACACTGCTTTATACCAAAGAACCTCTTAAATTTTAATCACCTCATGAAAAATGGAGTAAGTTAGGGAAACAGTTTGGTGGATGTCATTGCTGAACTCACAACCAGCACTAGTCAAGCAAAGAAGACGGCTTCGCATATTTTGCTCTCAGAAAACACCACGGCAAAATCAAGCTTCTAGACTGTAGTTAGTTAGTTTCTTTACATAATATTCCTAGCCTTGAACAGAAAACAATAGGCTTTCAGACACATTTTCATTATTATTTTTTAAAACCTTATCAATTGGTTTTTTTAAATCTTCCTAAAGTATCTGTGTTGGAACACGAGACAGGACAGATCAGAATATTTTCATTAGGTTCATTTAAAGCACTGTATCAGAAGGCAGCCTTGTAACTGCATAGAAATTAAAAAAAAAAAGTTAAGAGGGCATGAAAGTAAAATTCTTCAATTAAGTCTTATCTTCAGACCGTAAGCACATACAACTGCAGACTTCCTAGGACTTTCACAGTCATTTATGCAATACAGAAATACTGAAACGGCTTCAAATTGAGTTTTGGAAGGAGCAACAGCAAATCTCCCCCTGGCCCTCTGCCACGCCAGTGCACAGAGCAGTCTGCCGCTGCTCTGTCGCTGCATCTCTCCGGTTTCAGTCATCCATTTATTTCCCGCTCTGAAGTGATCAAAGCTTTTCCATCTAAGACAGATCATTATAATTGCCAATTTCAAAGGTTTTTAGGAAGTTGCTTTGTAGATTTAAAATCATTAGCAACAGCCTTAGTGCTCATCTAGCGAGTTATATCTTCTAAGTGTTACACAAGTGTTAATTAATTATAGGTTTGACTAAGCCTTTAAGGTTTTGGCTGTATTGGAATCGGTGTAATGTGCTCCACTGCAGCTGAAAGCCTTGGAGATACGGGGCTTTAGGGAGGCTTAGTGACTCACCGGGGAAATGAATGTGTTGTCTCTCTGCCATCTAAAGCAGCTGATTTGCTACAAAAAGGAGCACATGTTGTATTTTCTTCCAGGACGCTGCAGCTGTTGCTCACTCGGTTGCCGTACCTGCCCGCGGCAGAAAACCTCCTGCCATGCCAACGGGGGTGGTGCAAACGCACACGTTCCCTACGCAGACTGATGATAAAGCTACATGGTTTTGTGTTCTGGGGGAGATACAATACGCTTTTGTGCCTAACTGGTTCTGTTTCTACAACATAAAAAAATAGGAACTGGTCCAAGACTGAAAGATGCACAGACTTCGTGGATCCGGGGTAAGCAGGCAGCTATTCAGAGATGCCCAGAAGACCTACATAAGCATCAGACCGACCCATCCAGGAGATGCAGTAGCATTCTTTAGCAGGTTTCAAAACTACAGGAGACAACAGAAATCCTGGTGTTTTTTCCATTGGATAGCAGCTAGATAAAAGACAGAAATAATCAAAGTGACAGGGACTGGAACCCCACGTCTCACTCTTTTCACTGAGAGACATAACCCAGCATGGTCCAACTGCTGACCCATGGCTTTAATCCAGCCTACAGAACATATTTCCTGGCCTGTCTCCTATCCCCCGTCGCAGACAGAGTGGCCCTTCCAGCAGTACAGGCTGCCTCTGCAGCCAAATGCCTTCGGAGAGATGCACTATTGCAGCCAGAGAGAGACAGGGATGTGGGGGAATGTGGTGGGGGGACACAGAGGGGAGCCACAGCAGAAGCAGGAGACCAGATCTTTGCTGCTTGCACACGGCAGCAGCTGCTGCTTCTGGGGCAGGGTAGGGGGGGCACAGTGAAGAAAGGAGGACGAAAATCTAGTCTGGCACCTGGAAATGCTGCACTGGACCATCTTATCTCGCCCATTGGACTGGTTAGTTAGGTTTTCTATTTCAAACTTTTCCACCATTCTAATCTTCAGCCTGGATGTAGATCAGCACTGTGGCCCGACCTCAACTATTGTGCTCTGTCATCCTGTGGATAATACTGCTCTCCACACCTGTGGTTCAAACCCCCTTACGTGGGAAAGGTTTAGGATTGCCATCTCCTGTTTCTTTGGCAAATGTACTATTTGATGATTATGAGAAGCCTCCAGTATCGACATCTCATGGCTGTTTTAGGAGTAGTAAGACCAACAATTCTGAATACCAAGATATTTTTTGTCAGGTCTAGCCATCTAAACAAGATGTTTCAGCATAGTTAAGTCCCAATATATGGCCTGAAGAGGCTCTTCCCAGTTTGTTACTTTTTTTATACGTTCTTACCTACACTGACCTTTATTTTACCAGCTAGGCTTGCATGTCCCAGCACTGGACATGCTGGCTGCTATGAATCCCAGTTTAGGTGCCTGTAACTCTCATGCTCTGTACACGACAAGCAGGACGCCTAACCCAGCATTTGAGTTCCACTGCAAGGTGACTAAATGTCGTCTTTGATTTAACCATAAAGCTACTCTGAGTGAGTCAAATTTCCTGTTGCTTTCAGGTGAACAGCAGATTTCAGGGGACCAGGGTTTCATATGTTTAGAAAAACTCCTGTACATCCAAGGAATTCTTTAACTAATGAACAAAACCCCCTCAATAATTATAACTTTTCCATGAAAACCTGGATTATAGTTTTATTCAAAGGCAGCGTTTACAATTGTGATAGAATGTTGCAGCCTTTCAGCACTTAAAGGGGCCTATAAGAAAGACGGGGACAAACTTTTTAGCAGGGGCTGTTGTGATAGGACAAGGGATAATGGTTTTAAACTAAAAGAGGGAAGACTTAGACTAGATAGAAGGAAGAAATTTATTACAATGAGGGTGGTGAAACACTGGAACAGGTTGCCCAGAGAGGTGGTAGATGCCCCATCCCTGGAAACATTCAAGGCCAGGTTGGACGGGGCTCTGAGCAACCTGATCTGGTTGAAGGTGTCCCTGCCCATTGCAGGGCAAGTTGGACTAGATGACCTTTAAAGGTCCCTTCCAACCCTAACTATTCTATGATTCTATGAATGCGTAGATCATATTAGAAAAAGCGGATTAATTCATATGACCTTATTCACCAAAACCAAGACTACACTGCTCAATATCAATTTTCTTCTATTTCACTCAGCTGCCTGTAACCTGAAACTATCCATTATGCATCACCACCTTATTAGCTTCACCTGATTTAGCTGAACCTGTCTTCTCCCATTCAGAAGGGCAATAAGGGTATTTTTAATTGCTCTAAATTGCATTTGCAATTTGTTTTAATATAATGAATCTCTTTTCCTACTGTAAACACTTAAATAGTTGCAAAAGCTAATCAGATCATTAAAGATGTGCACATATTCCTAATGAACAGCATACATCTGTTCCTGCTGTCACCTTTCCCTCCATGAGTACAGCTACCACTCAGAGAAGTTTTTAGCAGATTTTGTGTCACAGCCTTATCACAACACAAAAAGGCTGGAATTTCCCATACAGACAGTGAAGACTACTGCCACATGGAAACATACTTTCTCCGCTGATTCACGTGTTACAAACTCCACAATGGGCAGCACAAATCAGAGAAGACTGAAAAATACTCAGATTAAACAATAGCTTCCCATAACCTTTTCATATGGATGCATTTTTCACTAATGGATTAAAAGAATAATTTCTAGTCTAAGTATTCCTGAATGAATTCTGTTGAACGTAATACTGACTTGACCTCTGCTCAAAAATATATATGTTAAATACAGAAATCCGTTTTCTGTCTCTTATCAAGAGATACCAAAAACTAATCCTTTCACTAGATGACTAAACAACTATGCAGAAAATAAAACTCACAGAGAAAAAAAATATAAGGAATTTTCATTTTTTATCCACTGTTTGGTTAGTTCTAATACATATTATATAGATTTATGTGTTTGGGTTTTTTTTACCATACAGATAAAGCAGTATGCAAAATATTAATCCCTTTTTCTTCATCCTGAGTACACACAGGGAGAAAGTTAGTGATAATATAAAATACAGGAAGAAACAGGAAAGAGAAATTGTTTCAGATATGTAAGAAATACACATTAAGAGAAGGACCCTTACAAAGTTGCAGGAGTAATTTTACATTATTAGACTAACACGTAACTGCCTATGTCTTTGAAGAAATGTGCATATGGTGAGGAGAGAGTTCACAGGGCTATCAGTGAGGCCAAACCATTTCTATGAGAGTGAGACGAAGACATGGAAAGGATTAATGAGAAATGGGCAGATGAGCCTGAGAATACTCTCAGAATTCAGCCAATGTAAAATCCGATGCTGAAATATAATGAACTGTGGTGATGTTACAGTGGGAGTCTGCTACAGGCCACCTGACCAGGAAGACCGAGTGGATGAGGCCCTCTATAGGCAGACAGGAGCAGCCTCACGTTCACAAGCCCTAGTCCTCATGGGGGACTTCAACCACCCCGATATCTGTTGGAAGGACAACACAGCAGGCCATAAGCAATCCAGGAGGTTCCTGGAACGCATCGACAATAAATTCCTTCTCCAAGTGATAGAGGAGCCAATGAGAAGAGGTGCCATGCTGGACCTTGTTCTCATCAACAAGGAGGGACTGGTGGGCAACGTCACACTCAAGGGCAGCCTTGGCTGCAGTGATCATGAGATGGTGGATTTTGAGATCCTTAGGGCGGCGAGGAGGACGTGCAGTAAGCTTGCTACCCTGGACTTCAGGAGAACAGACTTCGGCCTCTTCAGGAATCTGCTTGGTGGAGTACCATGGGATAAAACCCTGGAAGGGAGAGGGGCCCAAGAAAGCTGGCTAATATTCAAGGACCACCTCCATCAAACTCAGGAGCGATGCATCCCAACAAAGAGGAAGTCAGGCAAAAACGCCAGGAGGCCTGCGTGGATGAACAAGGAGATCCTGGACAATCTCAAACAGAAAAAGGAAGTCTACAAAGGGTGAAAGCAAGGACAGACAGCCTGGGAGGAATACAGAGAAATTGTCTGAGCAGCCAGGGATCAGGTTAGGAAAGCTAAAGCCCAGAGAGAGTTAAATCTGGCCAGGGGTGTCAGGGGCAATAAGAATGCCTTGTATAGGTCTATCGGGGACAAAAGGAAGACTAGGGAAGATGTGGGCCCACTCAGGAAGGAAACGGGAGACCTGGTCACCCGCGACATGGAGAAGCCTGAGGTACTAAATGACTTTTTTGTCCCAGTCTTCATTGGTAAAGGCTGTAACCACACCGCCCAAGTTCCAGAAGGTAAAGGCAGGGACTGGGAGAATGAGGTACCGCCCACAGTAGGAGAAGACCAGATCCAACACCAGCTGAGGAACCCAAATGCACACAAGTGCATGGGACCTGATGAGATTCATCCACAGGTCCCAAGAGAACTGACGGATGTAGTTGCCAAGCCACTATCCATCATATTTGAGAAGTCGTGGTGGTCTGGTGAAGTTACTGCTGACTGGAAAAGGGGGAACATAACCCCCATTTTCAAAGGACGTTTCTTAGGATGCTCCTACTACTACCATTGGAAAGATTTTCCAAAATCCCATTGCTGTAATGGTTAAGAACCTTCTTCTAATTTTCAGCTTAAATTTGCACATTGTCAGTTTATATCCATTTGGTTTTGTGTCAGCACTATCCTAAAACTTAAATAGCTCTTCTGGATCTATTTCTCCTTGATGCCTATCCAGGATTTATTCACACACAGTTCCACTGATATGAGCCAGAGATAGTTCTACTGTGATCTATGTACCTACAGTGATACAGTTTCTTGTTAACACAAACCTAAAGTGTGTTTTAAAAAAAAAAAAACAAACCAAAAAAAACCCCAACAAAACAAACTCAACCCAAAGAGAACCTGGTTCCTTGGGATTTTTCTGCAACATCACAAGATACATGAAATGCAAAGCTACTGTCCAAAAAGCAAAGATTACAAAGAAAGAGACAGGCACAGACCACACAGGACTCACCCCAAACTCTCGTGCAGATGATGGGTGGATGGGTTGTGCTGTGAGTGCGCCACATCACCTGAAATGTCCCACACACCTAACAGCAGTGCTCCAGGGGGCTGGCGGAAGGCTCCTTAGCCTCCCAGGAAGTCCCAGCTTGCCAAGTTTGTTAATTATCATACTTAACAGACACCTACCAGAATAAGAGTTACAAAAGGAAATTACAGAAACAACTAACATGCACTTGGAACAAGATTATTTTTCTAAATGGCTACAAATGAATGAAACACAGTTGGTCAGTTTGGGGAAGAAGCTAGAAGACAAACCACCTGGAGTAATATTAGGTCACTTTTATAAAGCCAGCTGTTACTCTGATCATTAGCTATTTAGTCTAAGCAAGCAGATGTTTTTCTTTTTGGGAACTTCTGCTGAAATCATGGAGTTCAGCACATAAAGCAATTGAAGAATCAAGTCTTTTTTTAAACACTGATTTTAAAGGCTTAATTTTTCCTCAAAATACTTGCTTTAGCTTTCAAAAAGCTTTCAGTTTCTTCAGCATAAGCTGGCCCTGCAGAACACCATAAATTTTTCTTTTCCACGGCTTTGACAGCTTTGAAAAATAGGATTATATCTGGAAAAGTGTATTTTGAAGAATTACGATACAAACCAGTCTAAATCTCAATGAAGTCACTAAATCCTTCCATTTACTTTAGGAAAAAATTGAATTTGGCCTGGATAGCTTATAAAAAAACCAAAAAACCTGTCCTGATTAAAGAACTTGTCATGAGTTCCAAGGAAATTTTAAACGAGTCAGGAATTCTTTGTCAAATTCTCATAGGGCATTTACAGAAACATATGTCTTCATTCACCAAGATGTATTTGATTTCATTCATTTTTATGCAACATCCTTTATTTACAGCATTTCGAAGACCAATTTTGTAACGTGATACAGTCAAAGTACTCTAGATGTCTATTATTTCACCCTTCCTGACATTATTGTTTAATGAACGCTTCACTGCTTTTACCGTTACCCTATGTCAGCAAACAGATAAATAAGGCAGTGAAGATGAACACCTCTTCAAATGCTACTGGCTTTATATTTCAGCTTTCAGGTAACCCAGTATTTAGCAGAAATCTTTTGGCAATGAGGATGACAACTCAGAGCAAAAGTACTAACAGATATGCTGGTCCTGGAAACTCTTAATGAAATCTCTCACTAGTTAGGTGAGCAGTCATAATACCTTCATACAGAAATGTAAATTGCTGAATGCTATTAGCACAGTAGGATCTCTAATAGTTCAACATCACACAGAATTTTCCAGGTAACTACAGTCTCTAGGTTTAGTGAAACATAAAGGGCTGTAGGAAAAAATTATGTTACTTTGTGTGTCTAACTGGACGCTATAAAAACCTAGAGAAGTAAATATCGCTTTTTACATGCCAAGTAGCCAAGCCACATCTAGCCTGTTCTTTAGTTACTGAATCTGAAGGTGTGGTGTAAATGATGGATTTGGGAGACCTGACTTAGACAAAAGTCCAGACGCAAGACAGCATTTAGCTGAATCACCCACCTGTTAGGCACTAGCAGTAGGTTCCAGAGCCTTGAAGTTCAGGCTCCTACACTGTCTTTAGGTGAGCTAGGCAGCCGAGCACAATAATGAGCCACTGGCTTGCCCAAATGGCTTTCAGCTGCCCAGTACCACTGATGTAAATGCTGAGTTGGTGGAAACACTCTTGGCTTTGGAAGGTTGAGTACCACTGGTGTAAATGGTGAGTTGGTGGAAACGCTCTGTCCAGCTTTGGAAGGCTGGGTTCTTCAGAAGTGCAGCCTCAAATCCCCTTCTGAGAGTAAGTATCTGCAACTTTCAAATAAATGAGCAAAATCTGCTCTTTTTAGAGCACAACCAGAGAAAAGGCAGTGCTAGTGATTTACGCATTGGATCCAGCACATCAGTAATGAAATACTGAGGAGCAGACATAAGAATTCATACCTCCTCTCTTCCTGTACTATCCTACTAATTCAGAGTCCTGCCTGCAAAATCCTGAAGCAGATGCTTAAGGAAGAGGCAAAGTAAGAAACAGGCAAACTTATGTGATATGGTTGAAAATTTCCTTGCAAACTCTCCCAGGCTCTATTTCCAGCTTAAAAAATTCCTGAAATGGATGTGGTTTCCATCTGCTTAGCAATTCTCAGTAGGTTTCTCTTTCAAGAGTTTAACTAGTATCCTCTCAAAACGCTTTGCTCTCAAAGCAACCTACAACAGAGTTTCACAGGTCTATCACCTGTTGTAGGAAGAACTACCATAGAATCATGATAGAATCATAGAATACCAGGTTGGAAGGGACCTCAAGGATCATCTGGTCCAACCTTTCTGGGCAAAAGCATAGTCCAGACAAGATGGCCCAGCACCCTGTCCAGCTGAATCTGAAAAGTGTCCAATGTTGGGGAACCCACTACTTCCCTGGGGAGATTATTCCAATGGCTGATTGTTCTCATTGTGAAAAATTTTCCTCTTGTGTCCAGTTGGAATCTCCCCAGGAGTAACTTGTACCCATTACCCCTCATCTTTTCCATGTGACTCCTTGTAAAAAGGGAGATTCCATCTTCTTTGTAGCCACCCTTTAAATACTGGAAGGTCTCCCCTAAGCCTTCTTTTCTCAAGGCAGAACAAGGCCAGTTCTCTCAGTCTTTCCTCATGTGACAGGCTTCCCAGTCCTTTGATCATCTTGGTGGCCCTCCTCTGGACCCTCTCCAGCCTGTCTGCATCTTTTTTTGCATAGCAGGGACCAAAACTGAACACAGTATTCCAGGTGTGGCTTGACAAGCGCTGAGTAGAGTGACATAATGACTTCTTTATCTCCACTGATGATGCCCTTGTTGATGCAACCCAGCATCCTGTTGGCTTGCTTTGCTGCAGCAGCGCACTGTTCGCCCATATTGAGCTTGTTGTCCACCAGGACCTCCAGGTCCCTTTCCGCTGAGCTGCTCCCCAGCTAGGTAGATCCCAGCCTGTGCTGCACTCCTGGATTATGTTTTCCTAGGTGCAAGACCTTACACTTGTCCTTGCTGAACTTCAAAACTACCCTTTTATTTACTTTTAAATCTGGCTCCTACCACCTTCATTTGCTATCCCCTTGCTCTTATAGTGGAAGAGTCGGTGAAGAATCTGTTCCCATCACTTGTGAGTTTATAATCCTCTATATAACAAACTCTTAAGTTGACTTTGTTCTCAACAGGGAGTCCTAGCTTATTTAGTCAATCCTGAAAACAGATACCCATTATCTTCCCTGTTTCCATTCTCCTACTCTATTCCAAGTCTGCTATGCCCTTTCTGAGATGAGGGGAACATAAGCATACACAATCATTAAGAAGTAAGTTAGCTATGACTTTCTGCTATGGCATAATTGATGTTATTTGTTCTTTTCCCTATTCCTTCCCTGCAATTCCCAGCCTTTGACCTTTTTAATTTTTGGGTTTTTTTAAGCCAAAATGCTTCATTTTAAACAAGTATGAAGAGTCCTCTCATTTGACAGAACATAATGTTTGGGGATGGGAGATTTAGGTTCAAATCTCTTTAGCTCAGAACAGGTCTTCCCTCTCTGTCTTTCCTTGGTAAAACACTTCAATCACTGTGCCACAACATGAGAAGGTGGCACAGCCATCGCCTTGTCCTTTGTCTTAAACAGAAGTAGCGGCAGCAGTCAGATCAAGATACCTGATCCCGTCAGCATCTATTTAGGGAGGCCTTAATGACACAGGGATCAGGGAAGTGACCTGAAAGAACATTTGGGTTTGGATCCCAATTAAACGTAGGAGGGAAAGAGGCACTGAGATGCACATAATAGGGTCAGGTAAGGCACATGCAGAAGAAGAACTGTGCCTGCCTGAAAGCTTCCGTGGAAGCCCCAAAAGGTACTAGCTGAGTCAGGGACCCTTTTAATTAAAATCTTGGGTTCAGGCATCTAAGTTCCACTGGTGTCCTACTTCCAGTGCTCAGCTTTCCTTATCAGATGTAGCGTAGTATTTTTGTCATTCATGGGACTTTTACCGAAATAAGGATTTCTGAAATTAGCTAACTCAAACAATAGCTCCTGGAGTCTTTGATTAGTAATGAAAAATAGTGATTTCTAGGCTGAAATACAGCTACTTCTAGTGGATCAAAGAATACCTAAGTCCAAGTATGGGCAAGAAGTAGAAGGCAACAGGAGCTGCTGAGAGGCATACCTCATCTAGCACAATTCATGACACTTTTACACAGTGCCCGTTTTTCTTAAAAAGTCTATTATTTCACCTCAACCAGACAGCGCCACAACATAGACCAGCGATGCAAAATAAGTAAAATAAACCCTCACCTCGTTTCTAAAATCCCCAGTTATTTCCACCTGAGCCTTCAGACTGAATTGATCGACACCAGTAATTTGTATTCAACAAGCAACCTGCACCATACCTTCCTACAAAAGTACTCCACTGCCAACAGTTCCTCAACAACCTGCTGGAGCCAAGTTTCATTTGCTGTCCCAGCCTCTTTGAAAAATTTGCTATTTTTCATTTAGTGGATTTTGTTTATTTAATACTGTAAGTCCTTTTCCTCCTGTTGATTTATCTTTCTAATGCAGAAGCCTTGACATGTATTCAAAAAGGTAACTTTTGTCTTTATGGGAAAAGCAGCTTATTGAATAGCCAAAGGATGTCTCGTACAGGAAAGCCACATAAATGGTGCACGAAGCTGTGAGAATCGAGCTGTTAAATGGGAGCGGGGGGCTCCGGAACTGCCGCAGACTTCCAGGCCCTACGGGGAATACTGAGAAGCACGGCACGTTTGAAGAGGAATTGAAATTGTCAGCAAAAGAGCAGAATCTGTTCACCCTTAAATTCCTAATTAGAGAACTCATAGCGGGCAGTGACCACTTCAATGATGAGCACAGAAAATGAAGGAAATCGCCTTCCTCAAGAAATGGGCAAGTGCCTACACTCATAAATTAACATCCTGATTTATAATCCAGATTATAATGAGAATAGTTTCAAATTACCACTGTAATTTTACACGTATTATTTAGTTTCTCTTCAGGAATTCAGATAGAAGAGTATACTTAGAGGTGAAGTAATGCCAAATACAACTTAGAAAACTTTCCTTATGCATTGTCTTGAATAAACATTGCAAAGTACAGCTTTAACTATTTCAGATATGTCCCACAGACTACCGTGCTGAATAAATATTAGGTTACACTGACATTAACTTTTCAAATGTCATTAATTTCTGCACAGCTTTTCATACCTGCCAGTATTTGAACCTAATATAAATCCATACTGTATATTTAGATTTTGGCATAGATCAGTCTCCATGGTACAAAAATGCATGGTTATAGTATAGATGGTTAAAATAGATGATTAAACAGTCCTAAAATTCTTATTTTGGTTTTAGCTCTTATGTTTTCAATATGGCAGGACTAAATTTCGCCACAGGAACTTTGTATCATCGTCCATAGGAACATGTCATCTTAAGTGTAAAATATACTAAAACATTAAATAATAATATACAGTAATATTACTGTGATGTAATTGAATTTGAAGTATGCCAAATATTTGCCCTACAAAAATACTGTCCATATAAGAGGTTAGTGCAAAACAGAAGGATCTGATCCCACAGTCCTTTAACAGTCTAAGGGCTTACTGAATCTAAACGTGCGGAGATGAGAATGAGCAGAAAGTATGATTGCATTTAGCAAGCTGAGCCAGTGCGGTCCTTCAGATTCTCATTATTATTAGTTGGGGCTGTCCAATAAAGAGCACAGAGAAGTTGCTTTTCTTGTTGGTAGTGAGATGTATGCTGTCTGCTAGCTTGGAAATACAGTCCTGATGGCAGTTGTATAATGAAAATTAGAACATTTAGGGAAAAGTTACTACTTTTTTGCGAATACAGTCATGGTACTGGGATGCCAGAAACAAACTAAAAGTGACAGAGATATCTTTTCTAGATGGTGACAAATTAAAGTGAGACACAACTAATTAAACAATTCATAGTTTAATTAGCTGCATTTTGAAAGGCAAAACCCTGGTTAAGGACAGACAGTGATAGTAGTAAAGTGTAGATGAGCTAATTTTGGAGATTTTTTACATTATTTGGGGAAATTACCCATACGTTTTGCTAGTGAGAGCAGGGAATATTTTTTAAGTCTTGCCTAAATATTTACACCTCTTTGATTCAAATTTAGCCACAATTGTAATGTAATTTGTTAAAACATGTTCCTTTTTCTATTAACATTTTCTTGCCTACACAGATTCATAGTCTACTTATTGAAAAGACTCCAGATATTTTTTCCGTAAGTACAATGAGACAAAAGCTATAAAAAGGACACACCCCACTGGCTTCCAGGAGGTTATATGGAATACATCAGTAAGCTGGGGCAGAATTTCAAAGAATGTCTTCAGCCTGAAATATATGCCGAATTGATGTAATTGCAGATTCACGTATTTCTCACTTAAAATAAAAATGTAAAAAAGCAAGTGAATTGTCCACAGAGTGTCCTTTAATTTTAGGAACAGAAAGAACTTCATAGGAAATCTCTCTTCTAAGTACACAGTTGTGTCCACAAATAACCACACAGGACTTCTCATGTGCCCTTACTTGTGACTGAATAGCATCTCACTCCACAAGTAGTTCCATTCAACTTCACTAAATGGCACTCACTGAGAATACTCAGATAATACCCTGCTCCATAAATAATTACATCAGTACTTGGCTTCAGTAACACTGTGGAGGAAGGTGCTATTCATATCTCAGCAGGGATATTAGAATCAAGCCCCTAAGTATTTCTTCAATAACTCAAGGAAAGAACCGTCACTGTCTTGTCATTCCCCAAAGAACTTTTTGCATCCATCTGCTCTAGTAGGTTTTTCTTCAGTGAGGTTGATTTGGCCACCTTGTCTTTTCTGAACACATACGAGACTGAGATTTTCCTGCTGCATCTCCCAGAGGCAACAGCAAACCTCCCAAACAGATTCATTAGAAAGGACCTCCTGTAGAGCTCTGTGCGTCACCAGCTGAGAACTCAACACCATTTTTTGAAACTACAAGCAAATGAGGCTGGGATCAACACGTTGCCTAGCCTCAGACTAGTAAGCATCACCTCCAGAACGCAGACTGCCACGCTTTTCAGCAACATCCCATTCACAGAGCCCTGGGTCTGGTCTGACACTGTTTCTTCCGTACCAGAAATACCCAATGGGAAGAGCCATCCTGTCTGACCCAGTCCTCCCCCCTCAGCAAGCCCTAGGAACCATACACTGGGAGTATGCAATCATCCATTTTATTTTTTTTAGAGAAAACAAAAGGAAATGATGTCAAAATTCTAACAAAATATTTACTCCTATGAACTAACGCTATCAGATGACAGCACATTCAGTTATGGAGAGATACTCAAAGATGAGCGTATTCAAATAAAATCTGATTAAATCTGTCTAATAACCTGTACAGGGCAATAATTCTTGGGAACATCATGTCGCTGAACACACTGAGCAGCTCATGAGTCTTCAGAATGAGCCACCATTGAGATCAAATCATCCATCACATCTAGAAAGGGTGTCCCCTTCAGGCCAGGTCTGAAAACAATAGTCTATCAGTCTAGAGAAAAAAAAAAGTAGCCGGACTTATATTATTCCTCACGTGTGAGTAAAAAGCTTGTTTTCCCATCCTGACAGATCTTCTAAATTCATGAGTATAACATACACGTGCAAACCACGTATTTGAATATTATATGATACAAACCCACCTTATTTCTAAAAAGACATGGGATGGAATTATTAAAAAATTATTAAAAAACCACAGGTTTCATTAGAAAATTATGTTTATGTCTTGCATTGCTTGCAATGTGGTAGGATCATGGAAGTTAGTCTCCAAAATTGAATTGTGTTGTATTACATTATGATCACATCATGGCATACTTGATGTGTACTCACACGTTTTCATACCCCTCCACACACATACACAAGCACCTGCTAATTTTGTCCTCCAAACAGTCTTGGGAGTACATCTGATTTTAGGAAACAGGTTGGCAACATAAGCAAGATGTTATGGAAACTTATCAAAAGTTTTATGACAGGCCATTCTTTGCCAAACCAGTGTGAGGGAATTGTAGTAGAATAAGTACCCCGTATTTAGAAATAGGTTACTTTAAAAGTTACATTAAAGTGCTATTAATGCCCTTATAAAGATCACACACTTTAATTAAAGGTCAGTTACACTCATCACATTTATAGTTGAATTATGCCTCTGTACTTTCAGAAATGAGGTAAAAATATTTTTCACACGACAAAATTTTAAAAAGTAGTTTCCTCTAACTAGCAGAACTTGATACGAAATTGCTTTCGCTCCGCGTAACCTAACACCGATCTTTGTCTATAGAGCTTCACGGTTTCAGAAGCAGCACCACCTATTGGGTGAAAAATGTAGGTTAGTGCCTACTCTACCCCGAGAGACCTATTGTAAAACTGGTTTCGTACATAATGGGCTGAAGCTCCTAAGTTCCCCATACTTAAACGCAAGCAACCAACCAGTATTTTCTAGTGATCTATTTGACGGAAGCTTATAAATTCAAAATGATCATTCAATATAACGCAAAACCCATGACTTAGGCTCCTAATATTTATTCGACAAAGTATTTAAGACAGCGCTTCTGACAGCATCAACCGACTCACGCTGGCTATAACGATAATACCGAATAACAGGGCACGGCGTGACTTTTCGGATGCGCTCCAGTTGCACCGATCTGAGCGAGTTGAAAATGAACTTGGTTATGTAAGTAGCCCTACTAAAACCTCGATACCAACCCATATTCTGTGTGCGGGGTCCCACGTGAACCAACGACTTGTGTTTCGCTTTCTGAGACCGCAGTTATACCCCGGGTTAGGGCAACCACCGTCGTTGCCCGTTCTTGGAGAACGAGTTTTTTTGTTTTTTTTTTTTTTCTTTTTTTTGGCCTGAAATGTTGCACCCTTCCCCGGTCCTCTTCGCACCAGCTCATGCCAGAGCCTAAAGTAAAATTTCATATCCCACGCCCACGGAGAA
Organism: Burhinus oedicnemus; assembly: GCA_008921705.1. Lineage (NCBI taxonomy): Eukaryota > Metazoa > Chordata > Aves > Charadriiformes > Burhinidae > Burhinus > Burhinus oedicnemus. The sequence continues at coordinate 329,218 of VFFE01005878.1, read as the reverse complement.
GCTCGATGTCCGTACTGCTCGGCAGGGATGTTCTCTCTCCCTCCTGCCACGGGCGCGCACCCACGGCCCCGCGGGCGCGGGCTGCCCGGCGCGGCCAGACCCCCGGGGGGGAGACGGGACACGACTCGGCGTGGCGCGGAGGCGGTGGGAGCGGAGGCAGGGTGGGCTGGCGAGGCCCCCCCCCGAGCACCCCGTCTGTGCCGTGGGTGGCGCGGAGGTGCCGCGCATCCGCGGAGCCCGGCAGCAGACGGCTGAGGTAAAAAGGGGTAGGAGAAACGTTGCCACCCGTGGCGTTGACAGCGTGTTTCCACGGCGTGGCACGGCCGGTGACGGCACCTGCAGCTCTAAGCCAAAGCGATCAGAGGGAGAAAAACCCCACGGAGCCCGGGGAGAAAAAGTTGGTCGGAAAACCCGAAGCCGAATTCAGGCAGATGTCACTCACCCACTCTGAGGATACAGACGAGCTGGATGCAGGCAACCAAGCGCCCTAGAATGAGCATGTCCAAATCGTCCTTTGCCGCCTCCCGTCCGCCTGTCCGACTGCCTCTCAGCCTCCCGCCTGCCTCCGCGGGCAGCTGCACCTCTCCCCGCCGGGGAGCCGGCTGCGCGCCGCGGCCGCGCCCGGCGGCCGCCCCCACGCCGCGGGCGGGATCAGCGGCGCTGGGTGCTGGCGGGGCCGGGGCTCAGCGCATGGCGGGGGCTGGCCGGGGCCGCCCTCCGCGCCGAGGGGCCGCGCTGCCCAGGGCGCGGGGTGCCTGCTGCGGGGCTGGCTGCGGGTGTGTGCCCGGCTGGGTGCGTGAGCGTGTGCGGGTGCGTGTGCGCTAGATGTGAATGTCTATGTCTGTGTGTCTGTCTGTGTGTGTGTGTCTGTGCGGGGGGGCGGAGACCGCGCGCTGCTGGGCGGGCGCGCACGTGTGCGCGCGTGTGAGTGTGTCTGCGTGCGTGTGTGCGAGTGTATGCGTGTGCGTGGGGGGGGCGCGCGCCCGCGGGCGGGAGGGGACAGTCTCACACACACACACGCACACACACACACACACACACACACACACACCCCCCAACCGGCAGGAGGGAGGGGGCCGGGGGGGGACGCGGGTCGCCGCGGCCAAAAGCGTGGCCCCGCGGCCGAGGAGCCCGCCGCAGCGCCGGTGTGGGGGGGAGAGCGGCTCCCCGCGGGTGGGGGAGTGGGGCAGCCCCCCCGGGACACCGTCACTCCCCACCGGCGTGAGAAGGGAAAGTTTATTTCGGCGGGGAGGGGGGCGTGGGGGGTATCTGGGGTCTGGGAGGGCCGGCCGGTGCGAGCCCGGGGACGCGGAGCCCGGCAGCCCTTCGGGGATGGCGCCGGGCGCGTAGGCGGAGGAGCCCCGTTAAAACCCCGCCGTCTCGGGGCCGGCTCCCAGCGAGGATTTAAGGCCCCGGTTCTGCGAGCGCTTGAGGGGAACCGTGGGAAGCATCGCGGGGAGTCCGGCGGGGCTGTAAGCGCCACCGGCC